>PVJX010001182.1:0-176159 GCA_004027295.1 Dolichotis patagonum | reverse complement strand
TATATCAAAAGGGTAGAATTAAACACAACAAAACAGAGCAAAGTGGATCACAAGAAAGCAATGTAAGAGACAAAAATTTCAAAACTAGACAATTGGAGATATTCACTCTCTATCATATTGACTCTTGTTTTCTTCCAAATAGTTGTCCATATTGTCACATACAGGGAATTCACATGAAACAACCTAGTATGGAATTGATTTGAGCTGGATGAGGAGGGCATTTCAGGTCTTTAAGACCAGACATCAGGGAAGCCAAGAATGGCTGTCATAGTGTCTCTCATTCTCCTCAAAACAGCTGTCCATACCTTAATGTGTGTTGAACTTATACGAGGCAAATCAAGCTAAGATCACTTTGAACAAAAAGTGGTAGTTTTGCTGGACTTCACATCATGACATTATGGAATCAGCACTAGGTATTGTAGTGTCTCTTTTTCTTCAAAGTAGATGTTCATTTCAACATGTGTTGTATAGTTGGTTCTCATAAACTGTTTATAAACTCTACACATGCATGAGTCTCTACATGTATATCTATCATTTCTGTATTAGAGAGAAAAACAAAACAAAGCAAGATAAAGCAAAACAATTCCTAGAAAAGCATGAGGCAGAAAAGTCACATAAAACTGCAATACAGGGTGATCTGCAATGGTTACCATGTTGTTTCAGCAGTGTATAACAATATTAATAAAACCAAAGCATTGGAGATATTATAAAACTTCAAAAGCAAGTAATAATCAAACCAGAGTGGGTATCTTAGTGAATCTTGTCATCTTCAGTGTAGTTGTCTACACACTTAGACTTGATGCTACCCATCATAACAGATTTAAATAAAATCAGTCAATACAAAGTAGCAATCTAACAAACCAGATTCAAATAAGATCAGTCATAATAAGACAGTATAAGTTATACAGGGCTTCAGATTAACTTGATAGGAAAATTAGGGATGATTACCATAATATGTCCTCTTATTTTTGGGATAGCTGACCATGTCCTTAAGTCTAGCGTAAGTAGACAAACTGGAACAGTGCACAATCCATCCAAGCAGAGTGGTGAGAATAATGTAAATTTTAAATCTTGTTACCTCATTAACAGTATCCTCTGCCTCCCTTTTTTAGACAATTCCTCCCCTTTCTCTTCCATGAGGTGCACTGCTTGTTTTGGGTCCCACTGCCTCCCTATATAGAGCATCTCAATGGACCCTATCTCCTGATCTACTCTGCCTGTGTTTCTCTCTGTTAGTATTTCGAGGCCCTCTATACTAGAGATTATAGCCAAACTTCTCTGCCTCATTTCTGCTATTCTATTTTTCTTCCATTGATAGTCTTTTTTCTCTTCCACTCCACTGTCTACCTCATTCACTGAGGCCTCTCTGCCACTGTTCCTGAAATGCTCGTATTCTTGTTCTCTCTCCCTAGAATGTCCTTCAGTATTTTTTGTAGGGTTGGACTGGTGGTCACAAATTCTCCTAGTTCCTCTTTGTCATGGAAGCATCTTTTTTCTCCATTAATTTCTAGAGAGAGTTTTGAAGGATACATCAATCTGGCCTGGAGATTGTTCTCCTTCAGTGCTTGAATTACTTTACTCCAAGCTCTTCTTGACCTGATGGTCTGTGTCAAGAAGTCTGCCGTGATTTTGATGGGTTTTCCTTTATAGGTTCTGTTTCTTTTCTCTGATGGCTTTTAGTATTCTGTTCTTATATTGAATTTCTGGGATCTTTATTATTATGTGTCTGGGTGTAGCTCTGTTTGGGTTGTAGGTGGCTGGACTTCTGTATGCTTCATACCTCTGCATATCATTTCTTTTTTTTTTTCTTTTTTCTATGCTTGGGAAATTTTCCTTAATAATTGCTGTGAATAGTCTTTGTAATTCCTCTGGTTTGATTCCTGCTTCTTCATTCACATACTTTATTCTTAAGTTATAGATCCTCTTGTCATCTTCCAGTCTTTGTATCTTTACTGCCTGCTCTCTTGTTACTTTTTAGAGATCTTCCCTTTCATGACCCCACATTGCAAGCCTATGTCCAATTTTTGATAGTCTATCTTTGGTTTCTTTCAAGCAGTTTTGCCAGCTTTCTATCAAGTCTTTTGTTTCCTGATAATCTCTTTGAATTTGCTTCATGAATTCTAGGTTTTTTCTGAATTCTTCATTAAATTTTTCTCTCCATTTTTGTTCCTCCATTCTTCTATCTGTATCTTCTTGAGAGGTGCCCTGCCCTTCTTTTATTAATCTACTTATCTCTTGTTTAATTTGAATTAATATTTCAGTTTTGGTCCCACTTACGAGGTCCTGAAGGTATCTCTTTATGTCCGCTAACGCTGTGTTTGATGTTGCATTTTTGCTGCCCTCAATCTCTTTTGTATTTACCTCTCCTGGATCAATGTTCTCAGGGTTGCGGGCTGGGAGTTGTTTCTTATGTCTCCCTTTCGTCATGTTTTTGGTTCCTTCCATACAAGTGTACAGTGTAATGCCCAGACCCTTTTCTTGTTGGTTAAGGCTCCTCTAGAAGGCACAGGCTAGGAACTTTAGCCCTGTTCAATAGGTTATAAAAGATTAGAGTTCACCCACGGGCAGTGTGAGCTAGCTCCTCCCTTCCGGGCCAGTCAACCTTTGCAGGCCTTCACTGCATCAGTGTGCACTGATCTTAGGGAAGTAATATTGTAGTGACTCACTGGGTCCCCACCAGGGGCCCGGCCTAGTCCAAGCAGATTCCACCAATCCACTCGGCAAGGGGAGCAACCAGCTGAAGCCACTTCCTTATGGAGTTAGGGCTGTCCTGCCCAAATCTAACATGTCGTCCAGTCGGTTTCCCCTTTCCCGTGGGAGGGTCTTATTCGCATCACTCACCGAGTGTTGATGCCAGTCCCTGAGGACTGCATGCTTTCCGACCTTTGACTTCAGTGCGGCTGCAATGGGAATTCACGGTGCCTCTGGATGGGTCGAGTGCATGGCCGGTTGGGGCGAGCTGCATTCAGGGCTGTTCAGCTCTGCACTCTGGCAGCTCAAGCCAGTCGCTTCGGTGTGGATCGCTTGTTCAGGTCGGGCAGGAATTCAGGCGGCTTGAGGAGGGCGCCATGCTCGCTGATCTTATCTTCTCTAATGGTAGTCCCAGGACCTCATATTCGAGCGATTTTTTGCATTTTAGTTTTTTCCTGGGTTGTGAGAGTCCATCTCTATCTGTTTGGGTCTCTCCAGGGTGTTTTATTCTGGCATTTGAGCTGTGTCTCTCAGAGAGGATCTCTCTCCTGCTACCTACCAGTCCGCCATCTTGTCTTCAATCCAGGAAAAGCAATCTTGAATAAGAAGAACACAACAGGAGGTGTCACAGTCTTGGACTTTAAATTTCATTCCAAAAGTACAATAATAAAAACAACATGGTACTGGGGAAAAAAACTGATGTCTGAATCAATAGGACATCATATAGAAAGCAGAAACCACTCCAGACACATTCAGCTATTTGATCTTTGATAAAGGGATCAAAAAGTTTACTGGAGGAAAGATGTCCTCTTTAAGAAATTGTGTTATAAATACTGGCTATTCACATGTAAAAGATTTAATTTATATTTATATATTTCATAATATATTAACTAAATTAAAAAATAGATTAAAAACCTAAATGTCAAAACAGAAACACTTAATCTTCTGTAAGATAAAACAGATAAAACTCTTGGAAACATAGGTACATTCAAGGAAATCCTGAAGAGAAACCTGATGACACAAGAAAATGTATATGCATAAATAAATGGATCATATCAAATAAAAAGTCTCCACACAGAAAAGAAAAAATACAATAAAGTGAAGAGACAAGTGGCAGAATGGGAAAATTATCCCAGCTATTTCTTTGATGAGGACTAATATTCAGAATATATAAAAACTCATAAAATTAGACCCACCAAAAAAAGACCCAAACAAAAAATGTGCAACTGAAATGAACACTTTCAGAAGTCATATAAATGACAAATTAATACATGAAAAATGTTCAATATCTCTGGTTATTAGAGAAATGTAAATTTAAACAACACTAAGAAAGCATCTTACTTCAGAAAGAATGGCTATTCCAAAAAAAAATTCTGGTGAAGTTGAAATGAAAAAAAACTCCTTCTACATTGATGATCTAATGTAAACTATTATGACCACTATGGATATCGGTATGGAAACTCCTCAAAAAACTAAAATTAGAAATTTCAGCTATTTTTTTTCAAAATGTCTTCTTAAAAGTTAGATATTATAGTACAGTGACAAATGAATACTTATGTTTTACTAGCGTAACTCATAATGGCTAAATCTTGAAAATACCCCACATCTCCATGAACAAATGAACAGACAAGGAAAATGTGGTATTAAAATACAATGGAGTACTACTCTACCATAAAGAAAAGCAAACTTCAGTCATTTATAGGAAACTAGATTTGCCTTGAATCACAATGTTAAGCGAAATAAATCAGACACAGTAGCTTAAATATCACATGGTTTCTCTTATATTGGAAACCCAAAAATATAAATAAAGAGCAAAAAGATGAAACATATTGAGGAGGGAGATGTATCTTTTTCAAAGGAGAAGATCAAGAATTGAAAGAAAGTGGGAGGAAATAGGGAAAGGAGATATGAAAAGAACTAAGACGTGTTATGTATATGTTCTAACTTTCCAAAAGGTATGTAATCATTATGTTATATAAACATGTACTGATTAAAAATAAAAAGTGAAAAAGTGTAACTGTATTTAGAAAAAAAATCTTTCTGGTGTTTTTTGTGCACATACATAAATGAGTTGAAGAGAGAAGCCAGTACATAGCTATGAATATGATCTAGTCCATGGAGAATAGTTAATTCTGTTCTTGGAATGCTGAATGTAACAGCATGCTAAAGTGATGGTACTTGGTCACCAAGGAAAATGAAAGAGAAACAGCAATCAAGGTGAGGAAGTCAGAACACCAACAAACCTGTAACTTGTATTATGGACTTAGGCTTTTGTTTCCTGTGTGATGAAAACAGTTGAGGGTGTCATAAATTCAACAATGAACAGATTTCTTCAAATACTCTTTGGAGAAACAACTAGAAGATCCAGGAATTTCAGGGTGATTATCAACATGGTTTTTACATAATTTAAAGCAGTTTTACTCACATGTAAAAATTATATTCTGATTTGACAAAGCCAACTGCAAAATGTTACTGATAGAGACAACATTTACTCCTGTAAATGTGTTAGAGTAAAAAGTCCATTGTCTTGGTATCTATTGGTATGCATGAATGGATGCAGACAATGTGGTATAGATATGCAACTGAATATTGTTCTCTCAGTAAGGAGGAAATTCTGCTATGTCATAGGAATTCAGTCTGCTATAACAAAAATACTATATAGAAGTATTAATTTATTTCTCACAGTTCTAAATTCTAAGAAATTCAAGGTCAAAGCAGTTTAAGGGTCAGTGTCTCATTAGGGCACTCTTCCTGGTTCCTAGACAGTCATCTTGTTACCATGCCGTAGACGATGCAAGGGAAAGGGGAACTCTTCTAAGTCTTTTACAAAGACACTAATTGGACTCAAGAAGTATTTCCCTTGTTTACAAAGCACATCCTAATATTCCCATCTTGTATAGCATGACTATAAGAGTTGGGATTTCAACATATAAAATGTGCCAAGTGACAGAAGTTTAGCCTATAGCATAGCATACATAATATAGTATGGACAAAACTTGAACACATTATGCTAAGTGAAAGTATTTCATTGAAGGCCAAGTACTATGAAATATGCATCCATTCATGTGAGATGTTTAAAATCATTAAACTCATACAGACAGATATTTTAATTAGTAGTTATTAGAGTTTGAGGACGGAGTTTATACCGACTTAATAGGTATAAAGTTTCAATTGTGCAACATAAATTCCAGAGATATCCTGTAAAAATCAAGTCTATAGATAACATTGTACTATACATTTAAAAATTTCAGACAGTGCAGCATGTTAAATATTTTTACCACAGTTTTAAAAGAAAAATGAAATTTGTGCATAATTTATAAACTTCTCTTTGAAATCATCTGCGTAAACAAGAATTTTATGCACATATTAGATTTAATGAAAGATGATATATAAATAAATAATAAAAATAATCAAATTTAATATGAAACTTCCACATTATGTAGAGTAATCATACATTTTTTATCTCAAGTATTTTACTTTTGAAAACAAAATAGAGAAAGCTATTATTAAAACATTTGGTGAAATAAATGTATGTTATTTCTTTGAAAATTAACTTATTTTTTATTTTTAAAGTAATACTTGGAATTCTATTACTAAATATGAATAAATGAGAAAATAATTTGCCATTTCCCACATACATTTCTTTTAAATTCAACTTTTAAAAATCACCCCCATTACACACACACACCTGGTACACAAATGTTTACAGTAATGTCTAACACAAGCAAAATGCTTAATATACATAAAAGAATAAAAATAGCTTTCAGAAATATTTACAGGATGTCACACAATTCAGGAATTTTGAGACATCCAGTAGTATAGATGTAGTTCTAGGATTGAATGAAGAAGTAACAGTTTTCTGAGAAAAATTCTTCTCTGGCTCAGAAAAACTCACTGCAATCAACAAAAGAGAAAAGAAGATTTACAGTAGAAAACACTTCATATTATAGTTGAAGCATAGATGTTTACCATGACTCATAGCAAATTGGGTACATGTAGCATGGATGAATGATCCTCTTAAGCAAAAATTAAGAACTAAATGTCTTACACTTGTCATATCAATTATACCAGTTAAAGAATGTTTTCCCCCAGGTATGTTTTGGCTTCTAACATTAATCTATAGTAAATATTTCCAGCAGAAAGCAAAGGCTTTCCTTATGTAGTTATTTTTTCAGACCTTGCATTATGCAAGAACTCTGGATTTCTGTATCACAATTGTACTTGGCTATCTAGTAGTTCTTTCACACTTGATATAATCCAAGCAGATAGCTTGAATTTCCTCCCAGACAAAACCTGACTTTTCTCTAGTGTTCAGCATTTCAGAAAATATCTCTATTATGCCCAGTTGCTTAACAAAAAGCAGCTATTTTTGCAATGTGGTATAATTTACCAGCTGTAAACTGATCATAAAAATAATACTAAATGATTTTTGTATAAATATGTATGCATAAAACCACCATTAGACCAATATGTAGAACAATTCTTGCCAATATAACCTTCTATTACATAGATAATGACTCAAATAGCTATAGATTACTTATGTTTGTCCAATATTTTGAATGCATTGTATTATACTCTATGTACTGTTTTTTTTGCTATCTTCAACTCATGTTTTTCAGATTTATCTATATATTGTCCATATAGTATATAGTTCATTCTTTCATATAGCAGCAAAGCATTCCATTAAAAAACTAGAACATACTTTGGCATTAAACTTCTGTTTGATTTTGGTTTTTTCCCTAGCCTTTAACTATTATTAAGTGTCCTTATCCAATCACTTTTGGAAACCATCTTATTTTTCTTAGGCGTATACTGGGGTTTGAGATGGCTGGGACTTAGGATAAATATATGCAAAGCTTAGAAAGTTTCTTGAGATCTTGCTAAAGCAATTGTAGTGTCCATTGTTCTTTAAGAAAAAGGAAGAAAAAGTGTCTCTGACGGTGACTCAAAGGCCATGAGATTTGCCTCACTAGTTTCAAACTATGGAGGCATCAACGAGGTTTGAAAGTCCAGCAGCCTCCTTACTGTGTCATGGGCTCAAAATTCCCAGTCAGAATATCTCTGGCAGTGGGACAACGAGCCCATGGGCTGAAAGGCAGAACACTGAACCAAACAGTATTATTTTCATGAAAAACTTTAATTTGCTTTACTACATTTTGAAAGTTTCAGGGACCTGTTACCCTTTGCCTCTTCTCATTTCTACCTTTTAGAATCAGAATTGTCTACATTATATCTGTTCCACCACTGCATTTTGTAAGTATGGAACTTAGATGATTTCAAAAGATCACACCTGGAGAGGACTTCTATGTCAAATTGAATAGAAGAGTACCATAAATCTAACACATACCTGATCTAGAGGATAATGGAGTAAGTATTTGGTCTTTACACCTGAGAGTAGATGCTGGAAGGAGTAAAGACTTTTGGTATTGTTTGGATGGAGTGAATGTATTTTTCACATGAGGACATGTATGAGGGTGTCTAAGGGTATTATTTACAGAATAAGCTATGCCACCCAAAATTTAATTTGCTGAAGCTTTAACTTTTCTTTAACAGTGTGACTGTACTTAGAAGCAGGATCTTAAAAACATGCTCCAGGTTAAATGAGTTCAGAAGATGGAGAACTAATTTGGTAGGATTGGTGACCATATAAGAAGGAGGGAAAGAAAACATGACCATTCCTCCTCCTCTCAATCTCTTCTATATTTGTCACTTTCATCCTCTGCTGTCCTATGCAAGGACCCAGGGAGAAGGCAGCCATCTGAAATCCAGGAAGTGAGCCCTCTCCAGGAGTAAACTTTGCTGAACCTTGACTTTGGACTTTTCAGAGACTCAGGTTGTGACAAATTAAATTCATCTTTCTTAAGATGCCTGTCCTGTTGTGACAACCATATCAACACAGTAAACATTTATAATCCAGTGCAAAATCAGCAAGCTCTTCCGACCTTCTCAGTGGGTTTGTGTCATACATTTGAAATAGCCAGAGTCTTTTGTCACATCCTGTGTTTCATCCTGAGACCAATTTAGGTTGGAAGTGACTTTTTTTCCTAATTGTATAGACTAATATTCACTTTTAGCACTGTGAATTCTCTGATCTCTTGTATTCAACATTAGAATACCAACAAAACAGTTTTATTACCATAAAACTCCCTTGCACTACATCCCAAAGCCCTGGCAAACAGTGACTTGTGTGCCATCTATACCTTTCTGCCTTGTCTAGACTGTCAATTTGGTTGCTAATACCTTCACTTAAAGGTATGCCTAAGGTTGCCAATACTTTTATTTAAAAAATACAGATAACTCATTGAAGACAAAACAAACAGAAAACAGGGAAAGGCATTGCATGGGGAAAAAAAACCCCTATCAATCAATATTCCCAAAGAATGTAGATGCATTCTCAATAAAACTTTAGTGTATCAAATCTGACATGTATAGAATAATCATACACTGAGGCCAAATGAGTCATCACAGGTAGACAAGGGAAAGAATGGGAGTTTCAATGATCTTTGCATTACAATGGTTAACTTGGCAAACCATCAAGTGGTTTTTAAATTTTACTTTCATTATTTTAATTATATTGAGAAAATTTTCTACTTTTTAACCATTTGGATCTAGTTTTATGAGTGAGACAAATAGTGAAGAGAACAGAGACAATAATTATGAAAGGTAACTTGTGTCAAGCATAAACAAAACCTGAAAATTCGTAGGAATATGACAATTCAAGCCAGAGGTGATGGCGAAAGCCTGTAGACTCATGAGAGACTGAGACAGAAGAAGTTTGAGGCCAGTCGATACTACATAGTGAGTACAAGGCTATCCTCAGCTATATAGTAAAGCTCAGCTATATAGTGAAAGAAACAAAGCAACAAACAAGAAAATCCAATAACATAGTTGTTTTGGTTATCATATCTTTACTATCAAGCCATATTTTATGTATATACATTGTAAAATGTAAATAAAAAATATATAAACATATACATATGAAACAATACATAGTGTATTGTGTTCTTTTATCATTTAATCCAAAGTACTATAATTGTTTTTTGAACACTTAATTGACTCCAAATGTAGTCACTTTATAAGCTAAATCTTAAATATACCTTAGTTACAGTTAACTCATCAATTTTCAAAGAATGTTATCCATTTCCATGTTTAGAAATTGTCAGTAGCTTCAGATTACACACGAGATGACATCCACATTAGGCCCATGTCTTCCAAGGATTCTGTGGTCCCTAATCATTTCAGGACTTTCCACTGCCTCTTTATTGCTTCCCTGTACATTCTGCTCCATCAGGTCCAGCTTTTAGGTTACTTGTTTCACACATACTGAAGAATGCCTGGGTTTACGTTATCTCCTCAGCCTTGATCTTTTGCTTTGTTTGTTTGTTTTTGAATTTTGCAAATAGCTCTTTGCTGTCATTGAGAGTCAGCTTAAATATCATTCACTAGATGAAGTCTTTTTCTATCATATATTTTAACAGAATATTTTATATAAATTCAAATGTTTGTAGCTATCAGTAAGAGAAACTTGCATTTAGGTGGTTCCAGTCATAAAAAAAGATACCACATGTCACTTCCCTTCACAGGAAATCAGAAAACTTAGGTAAGTTTCTAGGTCCACTTCTTCCTAATTGATCAGTGAAAACAATTGATATATTCTCTGTGGCTAAACATTTTTATAAAAATGGGAATAATTACATATGTTATTGTAAGGGTTGAATAAAATTGATGCATATAAAACACCCATTGGATTACTTGGTATACTTTAATTGCTACCAAGATGTATTTTTAAATAGAATTTATAGCTTTATTGTGTTCCCATCTCCATGTCTACACATACAGAAGAACATTATATTCAATAGAGAAAATTTCTTACATAACTCTCCAAAGAAAGAGTTAATGCATCACGTTTGAGATTCGTATTCTTGTAAGTCTAATTGCAAGACCTGTGTTTGGAAACTTCCATTTCAGGAGTGTTCCATCATTAAGTGCTAAGACAGCCTGTCCAAAATGGGTGAATGATATGGTTTATGGTGAAAATTTTCTATCTTTTCAGGAATTTAAATGTTATAAATATTAGGCAGAGATTATCTTTGTGAGCAGCACCCAATAAAAGAGTATTGAGTCTACAATGTGCTTCTTTGGTAGACAGGATTTCACATGTGGTCAACATTTATTGCTGTAGAAATTGTTTCCTCTTTGACTCCACAATAAGAAGACTTCTTGGTTTCTACTTGGTTTCCTCTGAACTTCCCATTATTTACCTCTTTGCTTTGTTTCTGCTTGGTATAATAGATCATAACCATGAGTACAACTATGTGCTGAATAATATGAACGAGTAAATTAATAACTCAGGGGTAGTTTTGAGGAAACTGACTCTGACTACTTTGTCAAAATCTAGAACAGTGCCTGGTTTACAGCAGATTCTCAATGAAAATTTAATAAAAAGATGAAACAATAAACTATATAAGTTATATACACTTACACACCTATTGGAAAAGAAATGTTTTAGCACAAAGTTGAGACCCCTTTCCATCAATGGGACTGATGTCTTTGACATCTACTACCACAGTTTGTGAAGAACAACTAAAATATAAGAATTATGTACCACGAGAAATTATGGAAAGAGACAAATCATGAATCTACAATTTCATGATGTCTACAGGATGTTTGGTCAGTTAATGGTCCATTTAATTTTAGTGTGCAACATATTATTGGGAATGTTAGGGTATAAAGCTACATATGGACAATACTTCATAATTCATGGAGTAGTCCAACACATTTTCTTTCCTCTTTAGAAAGTCAAACTATGCTAAATTCGTATTTTACATATCTTTTAACCCATGACTCAAACACTTTAAAAAGCAATCATCAAAATAGATTTGTCATTTTTCTCCTTTATTATACTATTCCCTAGTATAGTGTATGACAGATAATAAAGCATCACGGAAGAAAATTAGGATCATGTCTAGCCTCTGGTGAAGTTCTATGTAAAGATTTCAAATGCGAAGGATGTAAGAGAAAGTAGGAGTATTTCTTGAACATTAACATAACATTTATTATTGTTTTGCTGGAGATTACGAGCACCTACTACAGTGTCTGCAGCGAATCATGAAATCAGCCAAAACATGTGGAAGCAGTATTAAGCTGCTTACTTTGGAAAATAAACAGTCAGCTAGAGCACCCTCCATAAGTCGGCTCAAGTCTCACCACTTTCAGGCAGAGTTGGACAAGTTATTGATTCTATTGTTTTCTTATCTTAGCTATAATTTGCAACCAATCACAGAGCATTTGTAAGGATTACTTAAGTAATGTAACTTAGGAAAGCAATTTCAGGGAGGCTAAGCATCATTGTTATTATCTAAGGAAGCAGATGGGAACGTAATGTTTCAGTAGATTGTGTAAAGCCTGGAATGTTAGAGTTCATTTATATATATGATAACAATGAAACATTGATCAAGAAAGTGTCATAATTATTTTTGTGATTTAATGATAAGGGAGTTTTGGGTAGCCACATATTACTAAAGAGAAGCTAGAAAAAAGAAGTTTACTGCAGGAATTCAAGTGGTAAGAAACACAAATGAAGATTGCAAGACTGAAACCACTTCAAGTGTTTGTCTAGTTTCCTAATTTATGCTAACTTGCTCTTTTGTGTTCAATTAAATAATATGGTACTCATTAATGTATATCACACATTGTCTCAATAATTGTTTATATTTTTAAATACTTTCCTAAAATAAAATTTAAGAAATGTCTCCTATGTTGCAAGAGTCCTCTGCCATGAAGAATCAATTTGAGTCATTTATAGGAAAATGAGCTTGAGACCATAATGTTCAATGACATAAATCAGATACATAACTTTAATTAACTCATGGTTTCTCCTCTGTGAGAAACCCAAAATATAAATAAAGAGAAAATAAAGGAGATGTAATAGGGCAACAGACCTTTTGCAAGTGAAAAGGGGACCAAGAGATGAGGGAGGGAAAGAGAGGGGAGGAAAGGATTGAGGTGTGTTATGCGCATACACCCAGGAGAGAAACTGTTATCATTGGCCAAAATGTTTTATTAAAAATTGAAAAAGAAACAGAGTTCTGGTGATAATTATTTGAGGCTATATTATTTGTTGCTTTGAGTGATCTAATTTCTTGAACTGGGTTCTGAAGTGTCCATGGTTAAGTAGAAAATTGTTGAAGGAAAATGAATTAATAAGTAAATCACCAATTTCCTACCATAGAAAACTAACAGGTGACAGCAAAATCTTAAATGCACTTCAGGGGTTAATACATATTGTATATTAAACATAGTATTTTGCTTCTAAAAATATTAGGGTTATTTTCCCAGAAAATAAACACAGTGAATTTTCAGGAACATAATGGGCCTTGTGAATTTTGACAGTTATATTTTAAGGTCATTTGAGTTTAATAGTTTATCAGTATAAAAAGTCACTGTTCATCTCTGCATGTTCAACTATTTGAGGAAACAAGGATGAAAGACAAATCCGGTCACATTTTCTTTCACTTAATTCAAAGACTTTTGGAAAATAATGAGATTTATTTTGTGAATTACTCTATAATTGTTCTTTAACCACACTGTGATATTTGATAATGTCAAAATGATTTTGCTTTAGGGAACATGATTCTAGCCCCTGCAGAAAATTAATTACACTCCCTAAATAAACAACACTTTATATATTTTATGTGAACTAAGGGAATATTTTAAGGTTAATTAATCTGTCTCTGACAATTATGGAAGAAATTTTGGAGAAAAAATTACTTATGTATTCAGGTCAGTTTGCATTATGGTAATATACTGACACACAAAGAAAATAGAAGATTCATTCAATCATGTTTGAAGAAAATTACTTCCATTTACTCTCAAATCTGATATATCACTTTGTCCTTTAACCCAGTATCAAACATGCTTTCTCTGCAATCTTGTGCCAGGAATGCACTCTAAAAAAAGAGTACATCTATTGTTTGATTTCCTGATGTTTTCATCAATTAGTACTCTTTATATTAGGTTAAACTCCTAATAGTTTTATATATATATATATATATATATATATATATATATATATAGAGAGAGAGAGAGAGAGAGAGAGAGAGAGAGATGTAAATGGAAGCACAGATCCTATTCTAAAGGGTTTCAAGAGTAATAACAACCTGCTAATCATATTTACCTTTTGGGGAACAGGATGAGATATGAGAGGGAGTAGAATGACTATAGATGGGGTTTTAATTATATACTATATAATGGGTTCTAATTACATATTTTTCTTTTATTTACCATATTACTATTTTATGAGAAAACTGAAAATTTTTGTTTTTTAATTTATTATTTTATTTTTAGAAAAATAAAAATAAGGAAAATCTTTTTTTCCAACTCCTAAAAAAACCCATATTTGACAAAGCCAAATATTAATAATGGATTTGATAGATGATTCAGTTTGTTCAAATGCACAATTTTAGGGTTTATGGTTAGTTTCAAGAAATAATGCTAGAATATATAATATTGGCATTAACTTCAAGGAACTCCACAATGAACTATATACTGTTTGCTTTAAATAATGTTTAATTTTTTCCTGTATCCAGTGTTTATTCAGTGTATACCTATGTCAGCATTCTAGGTGCTCAAGATACAATGGTGGCTACGACAAATCAGATACTGTATGTTGAAAAATCACAATTTAGTGAAGAACATTAGAAGAACAAAAGTATAAGAATGTTATTGAGGAAGCTTTGTGTGAGATATGTGTTCCATGAAACAAATTAAACCACGAGGAGAAAGTGGCTCACAGATTTAGATGGAAGGATGAAGTTAGTCTTCTGAAGGACTGTTAACTCATAGGAGACATGAATAACAAGTTCAGGCACAAAGAATTAGCAGCTGAACATTCCAGGCTGAGGAAAAAGTCCAGAGAAAATACTGTGAGACAATACATAGACATGAACAAAATTTAAACCAGCTTGACTGTAACAGAAATGGGATTGAAGATTCTGGTGCTTGGAATAAGTCAGTAAAGACACAAGAAAAGAGAACAAAGTGGGAGAAAATCACATAAAAGTTGAAATCCATGATAGGAGGTTTGATTTAATATTTGGCATAATTTTTTAAATACCAGAGGTTTCTAATTAAGAGAACAGCATGTGTTATATATGTTAAACTATTTTATTTTGACTTTTGAAAGAATAAAACAGAACTGGAAATTTTTAAACATAGTAAAGGCAGTTAGCACATAATTGTTTTGTCTAAACAGTAGGTAAAAGTGGTAATAGAGGACACATTTGATTACACAAATACTGGGTACAATAATGGGTATGGTCATTCCAATCTTCACAATTGCTGACTACTACATATTTATTATAGTTTAGATTGACATACTTATGATCCATCAAATCTGATTATGAAAAGTTCATGGCAGATGATAGATGTCATAGGAAATTATGAACCCAAGAATTATCTCCATATTGTTGACCAGACAACAAGGTGGCCAAGCTGAAAATGGAGAGAAAAAATTTGAATTTGATAGATGAGGAGTTCTCATTGGATATATTCCTGTGGAATAGTATCATTCAGTCAATTGCAGATATCAAGTAGGATTTCAGCTAATATCCTGGAGAGCAGTGAAGAAGAAAAATAAAACAATTGCTTAATGTTTTTCACTAGTGAAATTTAGGGAAAGCCTTCAGTTTCACAGCTTTTAATAGATCATTCTATTCCTTGGTTCACAGTAAAAATTACTCTGTTATTGACAACTTATATTTTCTTTAAAAAGTCAAACATTTTTATTTTTATTTTTTCCTTTAGAATCATGAAATACTACAACCATATGCAACATTGGAAACATTTACTCTTTTACTTGTATTTTCTATCAGATGCTCATGTTGACATAAAATTTGCTATTGCTCCTCCAGGTAATGGAATTCTCTGTATTATATTCCAACAATAACAGCATAGTAGGATCTAATATCTAGAAACTGCAATCTCTTCGCAAACATTCATGTCTTGGTTACTTTTCTCTCCTTTCTGGGACAAAACACATGACTCCTAAAATGAAGGAAAGAAAGGTTTATTTAGATCACTGTCTGTGGAAGTTTCAGTCTATACTCAGCTGGCTCCAAGTGGCAGGGTGGCATGGTGGGCCAGCCATTCAAGGCTGGCTGTGAAGGTCAAGGCACAAACTGGCAAAAGAGAGAAAGACATACCTTCTTCCAGTGGTTACACTGTATACAAGCTCTACCCCTGGGCGGGTGAAGGACTCACACCATCAATCTCAGCTAGACAATGAACCAATCACTAATGCTATACCCAGCCATGTCCATGATTGCATGAGGCTTGGGAAGGCATTGGAATACACCATAATAATTCATAACAATAGTTAGACCACTGTGTCCTAATATTTTGATCTACAAACTAACTGCATCTGGCTCACTCAGAGAACAAACCCTTTGCTATAGCACTATATACCCATTTAATTTGCATTGTTTTATAGAACTGCTGTTTTAAATATATTGGATATTTTTTGGTTTCTGAAATTCACTCAAGTAAATTAATATGTTGGAAATTGTAAAGTTCTATCTACATATTTTGTTATGCCAGCTGAAATATACTAATATAACTCTCACTATTTTTCCATGTCCAGATCATTTTGAGAACAAAATCACACAAATCATATCAGTGACATTTTTAATCTTAGGACATTTTTTTAATAGTAACATGTATTTGTGGCTTGATCTGAAATTTCTGAAGACTTTTTGGTGGTGTTTGGGGAGTAGAGTTTAAAACCTTGATATGTATCATGATTGTAATTTTAATATAGAAATTGACATTTCTCCTGAATGCTGGTCAGTTACTGACACGATGTATCATTTTCTGGTTGGTAAAATTATTTGAGCTTACATTTTAGTTTATGGGAGCTTTAGCTTTCTCCTTTGCATTTTATAATGGAAGTTATGTTTGTTATGCTTTTGTGTGTATTCTGTTTGTAGCTGATACACATTAACTATACACACATATTGCTGATAGCTATGTTTGTATTTTTATTTATTTATTTTTTTGGGAGACAAGATCTTACTATGTAGTACAGGCTGCTCTTGAATTCACTATGCAGCCCAGGCTGTTGTTGGGCTTGCAGTGATCCTCCTACCTCCGACTCCCAAGTGCTAGGATTAGAAATATGCTCCACTACATCCAATGGCAATAGTTATTTTATAAAAGAAATAAACATTTGTTACAAGTATATTTTTCTATGTTAACCAGAAAGTGGAATTTTGTTGAAACTGTGTTAATAACTTTTATAACAATACTTTAAAACTGGGTTAAATGTAAAAAAGGTAAAATTTTTCTTAAATAAATGTAAGAGTTTTGATCGAATTCTTACATTTTATGAAAATTGATAAGCATACAAATTTATGTGAAATGAAAAGGACCAAGAAATTATGAAGTGAATTAGTTAATGTGATTTATACCACCACAAAAATGTCATTTTTAAGTTATAGCAATTAAAATTTATATTGTGCAGGCAAAGATACCTAGAGTGTTAAGCAAAAGAATGATTCTGAGGGGAATAGAAACTACTCAAGTGGAAAATGGAAACTAGTTGAAAAATAATTTTGTCCAAGATTAATTATACATATAAAAATATGGAATTGGAACAATATGTCTTCTTAATATCACACACAAAATAGATACATTTATTAAATACATGATATGTGAAACACTGTTAGAAATGTTCAGAAAAATAGTCATTTTGTTTGTTTGTTTTGTTTTTTGTTTTTGCGACCAGGTCTCACTGTGTAGCCCTAGCTGTCCTTGAACTTGCAGTGATCCTCTTGCCCAAGCCTCCCAAGTACTGTCATGTCAAGCATGTGCCATCATATCCACCCTTAGTTATATAATTTTATAACACAGGTACAAAGACCTTTCCAAATAAGACATCTAAGGTGATAAAAAAAGATTGAAAATTTTATTTCATTATTTTTAACAAAATCAGTTTTTAAAAACCGAAAAACCTCATATTAAAAGAAGTTATTGTTAGCGGTCATGCATAAGAATAACAGGAAAGTAGATATGTAGATAGATGTCCAGCAAAGGATATATCACAAAATTTATAGATATCTTCTGACAATAAATAAGTACAATTTAGTTCATGGAAAAGAAAACCTCCCTGTCTAAAATGTAAATGTGACTAGATCCTAGTTCAGTTGTATTTAGAGAAGTGAAACTTGGTAAATATTTAATGAACAAATTAAAATGTGTTAACATTATAGTGTTGAGAATACACAGTAATGGGAACCTTCCAAACAAAGCTGTAGGCTGGATGAAATGACTTAATCATTTTATGAACAATGAAAAGTCATGTAGATAATGTAAAGTCATTATCTCTCCCAAAAGCATAAGACCCTTCTGCAAGGTATACATCTAATGGTGTGATATTAAGTGGTTGAAATTGGTTTTCCATCAGGAGTGAGAGAATGTAATTGCTTGCGTTTATTAATTTCTGTAGATATGTCCTCTTTCAACCCCCAAAATCTATCTCTGATTGTGGAATACAGAACAGAAAATCCCAATAGACATCCAAACTAGTTTCAGACAGCTTTAGCAAGCCACTTGTTTATAAAATATAACCAAAAATGCTTTTCACATATATAAAGAGATATGTATTAGACAGTTCACGGAAACATTGTTAGTTCTACAAGAGCATAGATATCATTTCAGTTTCACCCACTAAATTTGGTA
Organism: Dolichotis patagonum; assembly: GCA_004027295.1. Taxonomy (NCBI): domain Eukaryota; kingdom Metazoa; phylum Chordata; class Mammalia; order Rodentia; family Caviidae; genus Dolichotis; species Dolichotis patagonum. The sequence goes on along the minus strand of PVJX010001182.1, from coordinate 157,733 downwards.
TATTCATATCAAAGAATGTCATGTAAGACTGAAAATAAATAAAAACTATTCTTTACAACAAACACAGGCCATAAGTATAATATTTTGCAAAACAAATGAATATATAAATTCTCTGTGACTTATTCTTGATGTGTCAGCTTTATTGGATTAAGAAATGACTAAGAAAGCAGTAGAGCATTCTCCTGGGTGTGTCTCTATGGGTAATGGTGCAGAGGCCTCAGGTACTATATATTATTCCTCTGCCATTCATCTTTGGCAATGTTCTCCTGTTTTGCTTCCCATCTGCCATAATCTAAGCATCCTTGTATATTATGCTTTCCTATGTGATGTCTCTGTCTTCAAGCACAGTGATCATCATAGATGGAAAACATTAGCAAATTAACTTCCTCTGTTTAAATTATGTGTGTTGGGTACTGGATCTCAGAAATAAAGGAATAAATATAAGCTAGTAGAGTTTAAACAATTATAATTTTTTTTGTACCAGGGATCCAACTCATCACTCTGCACTTGCCAGAGAGGCACTTTGCTGTTGAGCTTAATCCCAAACCCCAAAATTATAAATTTTTAAATCCAATGACATTTATCCCATTGATAAATGTATCCCATTGGATACATCTTATCAATGGGATAATGATAAATGTATCCCATTGGATACATTTTATCAATGGGATAAGAGTATCCGATTGATACTCTTCTCAATAGATAAGAGTATCCATTACTGATTGCAAAAATTCTGTGTATATATGTGTATATATATACAACATACATGTTAATTATGTAACATGGACTTCTAAGAAATGAAAAATTTAACCTAAATTTGTACAACATAGCCACAAAGTTTCATAAAAACTGTATGCCTTATTTTGCATACATTATTCAAAATTGTTCAGGGAAGTTTGTTAATGAAAATTAAGAAATGTATAATAGAAGTGGTTTGCGTTAACTTGTAATAATGTAAAATATAAAAAATAATTTATAGAAGCTATCAAAACCATTAAATTAATTCACCATACTGTAGAAAGAGAAATAAACATAAAAATGAATAAAGCTTTTGTATGTAAACAATGGTTAAACAAAAAATGGATTTAAAGTCTATGTATACTAGCTAAAAGATCTGCAAATCATGTGAATACATTCTAGTAGAGAATATTAATAAGCTCTTTGAAGAATACACACAAAATATTGGAACTCATGGAAAAATAACTATGGTCATTTAGAATAAAAGTTATAGAAAATGCATTTCTAAGACAACAAATGAACTAGAAATTAATGATTTTATAGGTACACTAAATACACGAAAAATGAATCAAGCAAAGAAAATCATGGGTAATAGAAATCTGTGTATCCTTTTTCCTCAACTTAGTCTGAATATTAAGTAATTTTCTCGTACAAATAAACAGTATATCCAAACTTTATATACAAAAGCAAATATACAAAAATATTCAAAAAAGCTTCTTAAAAAGTAAAAGCAGTTTGGAAAAACTCTTTGGCCAAAAGTTTGCAAGCTGACATAACTCAATCTGGCAATTGTTTATTTTTACATGAAAAAGCGGCTGAAAGTTACTAGTGTAATTGATAGGTTAAATGGAGAACATGACAAAGAGTGATGCTGAATTAAATTTTGACAATAATCTTTCAGAGAGTAAATTATAAGGTAAATCATTTAGAAAATATTACTCTGAAATGCTAAAGATGTTAACTAGTTTTGATACAGGAGGCAGAGGGGAGCAAGTTCTGCAAAGTGCTAGCCAGGATGCCAAATGGTCAGAGAGTAAATTGACTCCCCCAAAGGCACAGGAAATACCCAGGAAAGATAAAAGGGCGCTATAGGCTTTGGGGGAACACAAGAAATTAACCCATAAAGCTCTCTAGAAACTAGAAAGAGCAGCTGACTCCAGTGTGAGCCATGGCTGCAAATGTATGTGCAACAGAAAACTGCAAATATCTGAAAGTGATTTCCTACTCAAGTACAGTTATTATCTCATTTACTTCATGGTCTCTCTCACTGACTGTGGGTGCCAAGACAGTTCCTCAAAGGTCTGCAAAGGAGCAAACACTATTGCCTTCCCTGACAGAAATGAACCCCTTTATCCCTGAATAGAGTGAATTGCCATGTCACATCAGAGTGACTTCTTCCCTGTTGAAGCCGTAATTAAGCTCTGACATCTGGTTGCATTGGGGACCACGAGGTCTTTTCACTGGCCCATTAATACCTGGAGGAGCATCTCCTAGTTAACCTATGATTTCACTTCTACCTGTGTGTGTCCTGCTCAATTCCTTTCTAGGGATACCAGGAATCTAGAGCAACCCCCATTCTGGACAACAGTTCAGTATAGGTTCCTGCATTTTAACCTGAGTGATGACCTCACATAAACTCTAACAGATATTTGTGATAGTAAATGTATTGTGTATAAAAATTAATGAGTGTACAAATCATGAAGTCATAGAAAACAATAAACTCAAAGGAAGTAAAATGGCATAATATTTTAGAAGAAAGCATATAAAAATTTCAATTAAGAAAAAAATAATGTATTTCTCTTCAAGCCTTATCAAATTGGGGAAAGTTTTACAACTTCTTTTAAGACAAGATCATTTGAACAAGAAATAAGTGACCTTACAATGTGGTAAAATAGTACAACGCAAGTGATTAATTTTTTTTTTTTTTGGTGATACAGAGAATCAAAATCAGGGCATTAGGTTTGCCAGACTGGTGTTGTGCCACTGAGCTACATCACTGGCAAAAAGTATAATGAAAGAGTGTTCTGTAAACTCAAGGGAAAAATCAAGAATAGTTGATATAATTATGATCATTCACCATGGTACTAGCAGTTAAAATTTACAAATTAAGATAGGATAATTAAGTGAAATAAAAATTGGAAAACTGATAAGATGACATGAATTTCTTCAAATGAAGCTCCCAAACTATGAGGGAAATAGTAGACTTAAAATCCAGCATAAAGTTATAAAGATTCTAAATAACCCAATATGAGTCAATGAAACAAGAAATGTATTAAAATAAAAAACAAAGGTAAGTCCAGGTCCTGATAGATTTACTGCTGAATTTTATAAGAAATTTACAGAAAAAATAATGTCACTAAACTTTAAACTGTTTAATGAAGTTGAAAGGGAAGCAAAATTCCCCACCTCATTTCTAGAAGTAAGCATTACCCTTATATCCAACCAAGGAAGGAAATATTTCAAAAAAGAGAACAAAAAGCCAATTTCACTAGTGTACATGTATGAAAAATGATCAGTAAGATACAGGCAAACAATGCAGCAAATCATTACGAAGATTATACGCTGTGACCAAGTAGGATTCATCTCAGGAATACAGGGATGGTTCAACATATGCAAATCAATACACTTGATAGAGCATATCAAAGAGCCAAGGGCAAAAAACACATGATAATCTTAATAGACACCAAAAAAGCATTTGACAAAGTCCAACACACATTTATGATGAAACTATACAGAAAATTGGAATCGATGAACTTTTTCTTAATCTGATAAAAGCCATCTATGACAAAACAACTGCAAACATCATACTAAACAGACAAAAAGTTTTTCAGTTTTTATTCTAATATCTGGAACAAGACAAAGATGCCCAGTATCATCACTCTTTTTTAATATAGTTCTGGAAACATTAGCCAGAGCAATTAGACAAGAGAAAGAAATAAAAAGATAGGAAAGGAAGAAATTAAATTATCATTATTTGCAGATGACATGCTTCTAGAGTTTTCTGCCAAAAGAGTTCCAGATTTAATAACCAAATTCAGTAGCATAGATGAATACAAAGTCAACACTCAAAATCAATAGCATTTCTGTAGTCAAGTAACAAAGTTACTGAGAGAGAAATTAGGAAAACCACACCATTCACAATAGCACACAAAAATAGAAAACAAAGACAGACAGAAAGCAAGAATAAGCAATCAGTCTAACAAAGGAAGTAAAACACCTTTACATTGAAAGCAAAAGTACTGTGAAAAAGAAGACTAAAGAGGATATCAGAAACTGGATAGATAGTCTTTGCTTTTGGGTTGGAAGAACCAATATAATGCAAGTAGCATCTTCCCAAATTGTTATATAGATTTAAGGAAATTCTTATAAAAATACTAACAACATGTCTCACAGATTTAGAGAAAACAATCCTAAAATTCATTTAGAACCAAAAGAAACCTATAAAAACAAAAACAAAATTGTGTGCAATGGTGGCAGTTTAGGGTACATCACAATCCCTGGTTTGAAATTATGCTCCAAACCTACAATGATTAAAAATAAAAGGATGATGTGAGATTCCAGAATGCTTGCAAGAGATTAGAAGATTCAGAAACAACTCCAAGCATACTCAGCCACTTTATTTTTTGACAAAGGGGAAAAAACCATCACTGGAAGAATGATGACCTCATTTAAAAATGGCGCTGGAAACACTGGCTTTTCACATACCAAAGATTAATATTAGACCCATACCTTTCACTATGCCATAAACTAAAATCAAAATGAATAAAACCAATCACACAGGAAATATTACACAGAATCAACAACTGTAGTCTCATCTTATTAACACACTTTTGCAAAGCAAAAGAAAAAAGCAACATGGAAAAGAGACAACCACAGATTTAGAAAAGTATTTTGCTATATATTTTGTAGAAAAAACAGTAATATCTAGAATATTTACAGAACTCAAAAAAAAACACTCCTCAAATTTAAAGGTAAACTCAGAAAATTAATACACACTTCTCAGAAGAGGTAGAAACAGTAAATTTATGAAAATGGAGTGCAACATCAAGTCATCTGAGAGATACAAATTGGAAACAATGTTTAGATTCCATCTCACTCCAGAAAGAATGACCATTATCTACAAATCAACCAATAACCAGTGGTGGCAAGAAAAGGAACTCTTCTCCACTATTAGTGATACTATTAGTGTAGTGTAGTTCAATCACTGTGAAAATCAGTGTCTAGATTCCACAGAAAACTAAGCCTGGAGGCTCCATTTGATCCAACTATTCTCCTTCTTGGTATCTTCTCAAAAGAATTAAAAACATCATATATATGCAAACCCATATTTATAGCAGCATAGTTTGTAATAGCTAAACCTTGGAAACTGCCCAAATGCCCATCAACCAATGAATGACTAACAAAGGTTTTTTTTATATATACAATGAATTACTACTCTGACATAAGAAGGATAAACTCAAGACATTTCTAGGTAAATGGGTACACTTTGAGACCATACTTTTAAATGAAATAAAATGGATACATGGGTAGATATCACGTTGTTTCTCTGGTATGAGAAGTCAAAGGTGAAAATGTAATTTAGATATTGTAAAATAGGAAGAAAAATGTTCAAATGGAAAGAGAAACTAGGGAAAGAGGGAGGGAAAAGAAGGAAGGGAAAAGACAGAAAGAATAGAAGGAAAAAATAGAAACAAAGCTTTTTATTTAAGGAGACAAAGAAGGGTTGAAGGCATGGGAGAAGGGAAAAAAAAGGACAAAAACTATATCATGTAGAGGTACAAATTCCCTATGATAAATGTATTCATTCTGTATATCTAAAATGTAACAATAAAATTAATTAAAAATTAAATCTAGCAGAGTTGACAAATTTAAAATTCATTTGTTTACTCTTTCTATAGTATTTAAAAGTATATAAATAAATGTTTTAACTTATAGTAGTAAAAATTTTAGAAAATATTTTTAAAATAGTAAAATTAATGAGATGCAAAACATAGGAAAGTTGTAAGACTCTATTGAAAAACATTAATACTACTGAAGTATGTAAAGTTACTGGCTTGGGTACTTTTCTCTCATTGCTGAGACAAAAAACCTGACACCCAAAATTTAGAAAGGAGATTTTTTTGGCTCATAGTTTGTGGAGATTTCAGTCCCTAATCAGCTGGCTCCAAGGCAGGTGGCTCATGGCACAGAAGCAACACTTCAAGGCGGCAGAAGACAGCAAAGGCAACAAGAGCAAAAGGAGGGAAGAGCAGGCCTCTTTTCCTCCCATACACTGTAAGCAGATTACCAGCCCCCAGGGCAGGTGTAGCGCACACACCGTCTCTGTGCCCTCCTCTTAAGCAAGATAAAAACGTTTACAAAGTGAGGACCCTGAGCCCTACTGAGTTGCTTAGTTAAACTTCTAATCTGGAAAAACTATTTGGGAGTTTTGGTATATTATTAAAACTTTCATATAAAAAGATAATCAGATATTAGTAATACCTGTATTAGCATATACTGTTATTAAGTTTGAGAAAAGTACAGAGCAATCTGTCTTCAAATGAACAACTGTGATACCATACACAAACAGCAGTTCCAAATGGACTGGAAGTTCAATGTGAAAGACAACATTTAAAAACTTTGAGAAAAATATTGTGGAAATTTATGAGTTATGGAAGTGAGAATTATTTGAAAATAAAAGACTTGTAAAACTATTAGGAGTATAAGTGATAAAATTGGTAACTGAAATTCAAAATTTCTGTTCCTTAAAAGAAACCTTAAGAAATTAAAAACATGTGACTGGTACAAGAGTCTCTCTCTCTCTCTCTCTCTCTCTCTCTCTCTTTCTCTGTGTGTGTGTGCATTTATATGCATGTGGTTATGTATTCATCCACACATATGCTTCTCCAAGATAGGTACTGACTCACAACTTTCCTTTCTTTCTTACTTAGCCTTGTTTTACTGGTGAATTTGACAAATAATCTCATTAGTTGACTCTACACCTGTAAAGATTGCTGGCATTTCCATATACCCAGTGCACTTCTTGGTGAGGAAAATGGACTCCTGTTGTTACTATAAAATGGCAGCATAACATTGATAGGATTTTTGGTAAAATATAAAGAATAAAATTTTACATTGTATGCACATTGCAAGGAAACCACACATTCTGACATTCAGGCTTCAGATGTGAAGAACACACAAGGACACTAAGCATGACCTATTAACAGACTTCCTAAAATCTCCATAAAATTTTTCTTTCATGTTAGACACACTTCATTCTTTCCAGACCTTCCACACTACTTCTGTAACAAAATTTTTCTTTAGTATTCCTGAATACGGCTACAACTTAAATAAGGTGCTTTCAACAAAATACAGTATGTATTTGACCAGTAAAAGTTCAATGACTGGTTTCCAATTCTTGTTTTCAGAACACAAAACCAGTGAATTTGCATTCAAGCTGCTGAGGTGCATTTCTCATTCTCTCCCACTTTTTCAACTTTTGTTTCTTTTTTTCCCTTTTATTAATAAAAGTTTCCCTTCACTTCAACCTCTTTGAACACTTTCATAGTCTACTAAGAAACACTTACAATCTCTACACTACTCTGCCATTCCCAAAATAACTTAATTATTCTTCTGAGGAATATCTTTTTCTGTGCATTCTATAGTTTGGTACTGCATATATATATATATATATATATATATATATATATGAATAAAAATGGTATACACATGCATATTATATACATGAACACACATTTATACAGAGCTAAAGACAAAGATTATATACTCACAATATAAGAACAACACAAATTTAAAAATTAACAAAATTTAAATAAGTCAAGTGTAATAAAATACGCAACAATGTTAATGGATATTTGACTTAACATAAAAAATGTAGTATATTTTTTATACATTCACAAAATTTGGGTGTCTGTTAATATGATGTGTTAGCAAAGTGAAAAGGAAAGAGATAAATTTTAGGTAGAGCTGGATGTAGCATATGTTTTCATAGTACTTGTGGAAAGTCATTGGAATTTGCGAATGAACTAAGAAACCAGCAATCTCAAAAGACTATTAGAAATACTGTTGTTCAGTAGTGGATTTAAGTGAAATCAAGGGGCGAATTAACAAAGGAAGCATAATCTCCTGAAATTTTTCCACTGATTGGGTTAAAATTGTAACAACATTATTTCAAACATGGATAAAATTCCCAAGGGCTAGTTATTGACGAGCAGCAAGAGTGGGAAATATGGATTTAAATGTTCGAGGTACACTCAAATTTATGGATTGAGGAGAAATCACACAAAAAAGCAATCTGTTTTATCAGTAGTCAAAAAACATAGACAAGCAAAAAGAGTAGAAAATTGAGTTACACATATAATTCTTGAAATACATTCCTCAAAATTCTCAAATGATACATTTCTACATACCAATATCTTCTGTTTTCCATATTTGACAGTTTTTCTTGAATACGAGGATATAGATTTACACAACTAACAATGTATTATATTCCAAAAACTTACAGTTAGCTTTCCCAGTCTCCTTTAATTTGAGAGTTATGCTCATTTTCAATTTTCTTGAAACAAAATGAATGCAAAGTATATTGGATTTTAATTTAAAATGCCATTTCATAGTTGATTTAAGTACTGAAGTATAATACACAAATTGCACTTTTAATCAAATGACTCTGAAGTATTTCTTGAAGTGTATAATTAAAATATTCAAATGTGTACTGATAAAACACTTTCAGAGGCTCTGGGGTACTCCTGAAGGTGACTTGGAAAAAAAACAAATCAAAACTTCCTCTGTTTCTCCTTCCTGCAACACCTGCTATACTTTAAATAATCTGTTTTTGAAGTACTTTAGAGTAAGATACCTCTCACTATTTATTAACACAACTCAGTAGAGTTAGTCTAGTTTGAATTTTATAGACATTCATAAGGAAGACACATTTTCAAATGACTACACCTCATTACCTTTAATAAGAGCAGACTGATGCTATTTTGATGGAAGTTGTTCACAACCTTCCTTGGCATATATGATTTAATAAAAGTGTTTATCTTATGCATATAATCATTGCCATCTCATCATAAGAAAACCTTTCAGCCATTGACTTTGCTTCAAAACCTTCTATTCTTAAAACGTAAATATTTTTGACAATTTCTTGCCATGTTTACTTTCACCATTTTCTCAAAATACTTAGGTTACCTGCAAGATACCATGTTTTCTAAGCTACACAGTCAGTGCTCATAGAGACAAACAGGTGTTTCATTTTGTCACATGATAACAGTAAGGCCAAAAATATTTGTTTCATCTGCCCTTTGTCTTAGGAATATTATTGTTTCCCATGCTATATTCTGTGTGGGAGTACTAATTTACATCAGTTGTAATGATTTTTCACTCTCTATTTGATATGTTAGTCTGTGGGCTGAAATTTGTCTTGCGATCTATAGCATATTATGCATGTTTCTTTTCTCTGATTATCAGAAAAAACTTAAGAAATTTAAATACGAATGCATGCAGGTGAAGGATACTAATCTCTTGAGTGTCAAATGAAGTGCATCCATATTTTCTCTTCTAAAGCAGCTTGGAAAAGGTATATTACAGCAGTTCATCCATAAACATGATATGCACACCAGCCTTGAATCTCAGACAGTCTCCATATCCTACTAGTTATATGACAAAGATCAGAGGAGCACGAAAACTTATAGAATAACTACCCTCCACTGACAAATGCAAACTTTTGTTTTAAAATGAAGTTTTGACTAAACATGGTCTTAGTTAACAGGAAAATTTTATATTTGATATACAGGGTTTAAAACCCACGAATTATGACTTCATACAATTTCAAGACAACAAAAACCCAGCAGATTCCAGGACTAACTCATGGTCATCCAGAGTTTTACACTGCTTGCCTCCAGGTTCATACATTGGCAGCCAACATTGAAATGCAGAAGTTTTCAAATTGTGGCCAGGGGTCAGCACGCATCAGAATCTCCTGAGATCTTTGTTAAAAACTTGAATGACCTGGCTGCTGTCCAGGCAGAGGAAATTGAATGTCTGGAGGGAGCATCCGTGTAAGCAAACGGCTTGGTGATGTCAGCAGGCAGAACAGCTCTGAGCAGTGGTGTCTGCTTGCTTTATTCTCATTCTTGCTGTCATCTCTCTTCCCCTTTGTTCTGGAAAATACCTTTAGGAGATGGGTGCGAATGAGAGCTTGGATCCTGCATGAAAAGGGCCATTAATGGGAGCAGAGAGAAAAAGAGACAGTACCATCCCAGTTTTTTGACATCTTGGTGCCACAGTCCATTTAAGTACTCCATATGCCTGAGGATCAAAGAGCCAGTGAGTGGGAGTCAAATAGAGACAACATGAGCATCATAAAAGAGAAAAGAAAGTAAAGCCAAAAAATAATAATTACTCCAAAGGCCAAACACAAATGCTTAAGGGAGATATGTTGGAAACGTTAATCTAAGAAAGCAAATAATTACTGTAATTACACAACAATTCTGAAAAATAATGTACAGCACTGTGACAAAAACTGGCAGGAAAGTCAGACTTCAGACTTCCTATAAAAGATGAACTGCTTCACAATGTCTCCGAGGTGCTAGGAAGCCTGTGCATGTTACAACTCCTTTTATTCAGCGAGTCATTTGGAAATGACATCACCCTTGAGTGCTGTGTTTGGGAAGAGAGACAACCAAACAATAAAATTGCCTGAAAAACTCAATGACCCTTCCATTCTTTGGGGAGGTTAGGTCCTGGTGCCGTTCCATGGGGGCAATGCTCCGGGTGGAGGTGTCGCATCTTTCTTGGTTCCTCAAGTTTACAGCAGGCACAACAGAAAGAACAGACTTAGAGAAATTTCTGAGTTAGCAACTTGGAACAAACACAATAACTCAACGAGTGGATCTGCTCTGCAGATTCCCTAGCAAGGAATCTGTCTCAAACAGCCCTGCCAAAGATATAGGGGCTTATTTGGGGGAAATATATTTATTTCTGTTGTTCAAGACTTTGATAATACCTTTTATTCATGAAGCTAAGAATAGCATTTTGCAATAAGAAAAGCACTTATATAAATTATTTTAACGTGACAGAAAGCAGTAGCGCAGGATTATGAAATTTTATAAGATGTTCAAGTGAGCATTTTTCAAATGTAAAATAGAAGTTGATGAGGAAAAACAAAATAAAGCAAAAAGCATGAGAAGAGAGAATAAGCACTTGGATTTCTTTAATTAAGAGTATGACCTGTTTCTTTTTATTTCATGCACTTTTTCCTCAGTGTCACTGTTGCCACTTGCTCCCTTAAGTCTGTCTTCAAATTGGGCATTCATCTGGTTTGGATTTCAAGATGCTTTTTTTTTTTTTTTTTTTTTTTTTGTACTGGGACTCAAACTCAGGACCTTGCACTTGCCAGGGAGTGTCTGTGTAATTGCCCTCTTGAAGCAAATAATGTCAAGTTTTGGGGCATTCTATGTCATCTGTTTTCTTGATGCTTATACTTTCCTTTTTAATGTGTTTATTTTATCTATATAAAATAATCCAATGGAAAATTTTACTCTTTTACTTCTGTTTCCCAGTCACTATTTTCCTGTACAGAGTAACCTCTATTGTCCAATCCTGAAATAGTTTGAAAGAAACCTGATAAACGTACATAATATCTAAGTATGAGCATGCATGTATGTGTGTATGTATATCTATATAAGTAGCACATCTAGCTCCACATTTACATATACTGTTAATTGTCACAACATAAATTACAGTCTATGTGTGCACCTGACTTTTAACATAATTTTATATTCCAATATTGCTCCATATAAAAAAATAAGTGCATTTTAATAACAGCATAATATTCTTCTAAATGAATGCAACAGAACTCATTTAACCAGACTCCTATTGGGGACATTAAGGATGTTTCTGATCATTTGATATCACAAATGATGCTGTGAAAATACCTGTGAATGTAAGACATTTTGAATATTTGTAAGTGCATCAATGTAGTACATTCAGGAATTCATTTATAACAGCAGACAATAGAAATGGAAGAAACGAGTTAATGATGAATATTGTTTGCAAATTTTATAATGCCAACAATAACAGAGGAGTCTTATAAGTTTACATTTTCATTCCATGTTAAGAAACCTAATTCCTCCTAATATGAGGATAAATATTGATATCTTCTAGTTTACTTTTTGTTCTTATTTTTAGTGTACTGAGTGGAGTTTTATATGTAAAAACTAATTTCTTTTGTTAAAATTCTCTATTTTTGAAAATTTTAAATTTAAATAAAACCTGCAATTTTCCCCTTTTATTATTTTATACACTTTATTCTGTATATTTTTTTCTATGTCCATAACTTTGGGATAAGTAAGTGATTGCTTGCTTCTATAGATCAAAATATTCTAAAAATAAGTCCAGCTTCCTCAAGATCCTTGTGTAAGTAATGATGTGGTCTTGCTCATTTTCATAACTTCATTGTTACTTTATCTGATACATGATATATGTTAAAAACTAGTTTAAAAGGTAATTTATACTAATATCCAATGAAGAATTTTCTCTTTCCCAGATATTGAAATGTTTTGGAAAAAAACATCGTACAGAGAATATAATAAATATTTAAGAACCCTTTGATTGTATCAAATGTTTCCCCAGTAAAATTACATTTTTTTATGCAACTAGATCACTGTGCAGTATCTAAGAAAATTAGCATCATTTCAATTTCAACACCTAACATTTGGACTGCATTCAAATTTTACGAAATAATTTCTAAATGTCCATCATTGCCTTGTTTTGTTTTAATTTAGAATACATTTAAAATATCTCATTGCTTTTGGTGACATACAAAATCTCTTTGAAAAGATATATCTCTTTACTTTTTTTGAGAAAACTCCACCTTGTTTTCTTTAGAATTGCAATTGTGTATTCACCAATTTCCGTTTAACAAAAGTGAGGCCAATACTCTCCAGGAAGAGTACCACTAAAATGGTATTGTCATTTTAGTTGTCATGCTTTGTCAGCTACATTACAGTACAAAAGGAACACCAAACTTGAATACTTAGTTAAGACCATACCATCAAATCTCTCCCCTGTAAATACAAGTTTCTTCTTTATAATTAACATGTGCAGTGAAGCTTTGAGGCCATAGAATGTTCCATTTTCCCAACTTTTGCCCATTAGTGTTAGCAGCCATTGGTGAAATTGCCCAATGTAGTTATTACTTTGGCTATTACAAAAAAAGATTCAGTTTTAATGAACTGGAAATGTCTTTATGGATGTTACTACTCATTTTACAAAGGGTATAACGTTCAAATTGTACCTATAAACTCACAGTGATAAGTCAGAAGAATTTAAAGATTTTATGTTAAAATTCTTTTAAAGCCTCCTACTACTAAAATTCTCACTCACCAAATACATTCATTTTTTAAGCCCTTAATTTTGTTTTAATAGTTTTAGTGTTTATTTCTATTGTGTAATGTTATGTCTTTTACTGTTTTGTTTTTTGAGAATTTACACTCTGCTCCTCAGATGGTATCAAACTCCTGGGGTCAACCATCTTCCCATCTCTGTGTCTCAAGTAAATAGTATTACCACTATGCATCACCATACTTGGATTATTCTTTTACTGTTAAAATACATTCATAATCTATGTATAATCTCTGTGTAAAAATTAAGTTACAGAATCCAAAGAAATATATTCCTAGATTTTTTTCTTGAGTTAGCTCACAGCATATATAATACATGGATGATCATCAATTTCTAGTCATAAATGACAATCAAAAATTTATCATGGCAACAGCAAGATAATAATAGAATTTTCTCAGAGAGATCATTAATAATTATTCTGAAAACATACAGTGGCTTTAAGGTCACAGAATATCAAGGAACAGGAGCTCAGATGTGAAAAGAATGGATCAATATCTGAATGTGGACATAATACATAAGTAGTCCTGTGTCTAGGTAATGTTAATAATATTTTCAGTTCAACCAAGAGAATAAGGAGAAACACTATGATTTCAGTACACCATTCACTTTTAAGTCATTGATTTATCTCATTTCAGCAAAATGAAATGACCAGTACATAATTTATAGCTATACCTTTTCTTGTTTAACAAATCAAAATACTTTGGTTAGTAACTAGCTGTGTGAAAAAATTCATAAATATTAATGAAATGTTCTGAAATGTTCCATTTATTGTCCATGAATAATCATGAAAGATACTAAAAGAATTTAATTGAAAAGAAATCTTAAAGCACTGTAATAAAGACACACTTCATTGGAAATTTTCCTGTAGTGCCATGGTTTTATCTTTTGTTATTCTTTTTCATCAGTAATACAGAGAATTGCAGTGAAGATGACTAGGAAATAAAGGTCTTAGTTTCCCAAGCATAACCAAACTCACTGCTTACATGAGGGTTAATGATCCTTACATTTGTTAAGTCTTTGACTCTGTACATAGGACTTTGTAAAATTTAACTAGAATAGAAAATTTATTTACATACATCCAGTAAGATATTTTTATTAAATATATGTAAAATTTGAAGTTACTAATGTGAAAATAATTTTACCATAAGCAGGATTTTAAGAAATAACTAAATTTTAGAAACTAATGATTTGGAGATATAACAAAACCTCATGTTTTTGAGGAAATAGTTTTGAAATATTGTATATATAATATATATATAATAACCAGTCATAACTTATTCTAATTCGGTTTTCCCCTAAATCATGTTAGCCATTGTAATTCTGGTGAAAAGGAGTTTCTAATTAAGATGAGTGTGACTTTGAAAAATAAAACTTTGATAAGTGAATAAATTGAAATTTTAAAGTGCCCACTATATATGAGTTTAATATGACAAGTTTGATGTTGTAAAAGCAACCTAGGACAAAGAAGTCCCCTACTACCATACATGGCATATTTAAGTGATGCTTGCATGCATGACTACTACTGTGTACCTTCATTTTTAAACCTATTTCAACTCTTAATGTTGAATAGATTAGCTACAAACTACCACAATGCTTAAAATACAAGTCTTAGAACTCACATGAGTTAATTATACATGGTTGATGTACACATTGACCAAACTTTTAAGAATTCCATTATTTTTACCATGAAACTTTTTTCATTTCCTCAAATGTAAGTGCCTACTCCTAAAGGACACCAGCCTGAGCCTTGCTGATGTGTTGGGGTAGCTTTGATAAATGAATTACAACCCATCTGCCACTGTTGATTCTCCTGTTACACAACTGGACCCTTGTCCCCTCTAGGCTTCAAGAATTTTTTGGCAGCATTGTGATGCAGCATTTTCCACAGTCTTCCATTATGTTAAACTGAAGTAGAGAAACATTTGTGAAGTTGAGTACAGATTGCTGAGATAAGATGTCAAAGGCACTATCTATTTTCTAAAACACAGAAGCATAGGATTTCGACAATATTATTTATATTTCCTCTTTGAAATACAGTGTGAAGAAATTTAAAAGCCAAGAAAAACACTGGGAAAATATTTTTAAAACACAGATTTCAAACAAAGAACATATAACTTTTCTTCATTTGCTTTCTCTCTCTGAGACTCCCACATTAAACTGATTTTCATGTGTGTTCCCTTCTAATTTTTAATTTCTAATTTTTAGAATTTTTTTTCACAATATATGAAAAATGCAGCTCCCATAAAAAACAAAAAAATACTCTAAGTGGGCTACAGATTTGAACAAAACAAATGAATAACAATTTTTAAGATAAACAAGATCACTAATATTTAGGAAATGTAAATTAAACATAAGAAGTCTCAACATGCATACTAAAAAGGATTAAAATAAATATTAGCAAAAACTTGACAAGATGTGAATAAATTTTTAGAAGAAATACCATACTTATATGGCAAGTGAGACTACAAAATGCGACCTCTCCTTAAAGATATTTAAGAAACTGGAAAAACTCATGCACATTTGAAATACAGCCAGTAAAACAGGGACCGTTAAGAAATTTAGGCGTAGTGTTCTTCAGAAATTTTAGTCAAGATTGTACAAAAACAAGTTTTAATGTGTATTGTCGAAGAAGAAATCAGCTATTTGAAAGTTTTGATCGGAGTGGGGATGCAGTATGACCTTAACGTACAAAATCGACATATTGGCTGCTTTATGAATAATGGATTATAGATAAACCAAACAAAATCAGGTCCAGATGAGACAGGTGAGAGTTTTTCCATGCTGGCCTGTGGAGGGGTGTGGCTTGGCAGGCGCCTGTTGCGCCCACCCCCTCCCGTCCCTTTGCGCCCTCTTACACTCCCAAGGTGCTGGAACAGTTTGCCAGTGTTCTCTCTGGCTGTCAAGCTGCTGATTTCCTCCGCTCTAACAGGAGTGCAGTCAGCTTGGCAGTGCAGCACTCCTTCCCATGCGCCTGCACTCAGGAGCCTTTCTTCTGAAGCTGAGAGCGGCCATCATGGCATGGCTAAAATTAGGCAAAGAGGGATCTGGGCCCATGGTTAAAATTCCCAGCCTCCGCATCCGGCCTCGCCCAAGATGGTAGATGTCAGAGCTTGCCCTCACTGCCACCGTACTGCAGCTGCTAACACCAAGCCTCAGCTTCTCTAGTCATCCTCCGGGGACTCTCCCCAGTGCTTTTTCCTTCTTGTGCTGCAGCACAGACCTGCTAAAACACAGGCTTGCTCTGGTAGTTCTGTAGACCTGCTTGTGATTTATTTGTCAGGTAGTGTGGTCTCCAGAAGTCTTGAACATAAACTTGGGACATTGACCCTGAATAGTGTGGACAGAGCAGTCATTTCAACAGTAAGAGCAATTAAACACTTAGAGTTGTAGCACCAGTGAGCTGCAGAGAGTGAAGTCAACGAAGACCAGTGGAAGAGACCCGTACCTGGTACAGTCAACCTGTGTGGCAGTGAAAACTGCTAATTGCCTCAACTCTTGGCAGCCAGCAGTGCCTGGTGTCATCTGGTGACATTAGAACAGCTAGCACAGCTGCCTTTTGCCGACTCATAATTCCCACCTGAACTAGCATGAGTACCCTCCTAGCTAAGTGACAATAGAGAGGTTAGATAATAACTCAGTTTTCAGCAGATAAGGTGTCAATAGATTTTGCTTATTAATGTACAGAAAACTTATTTTGCAAAATCAAGAAACAAAGTGTTTTGTTTTTCAGCTTTTCAGTTTTACCAAGTGTGTAGAGAATAGTGCATTGATGGGAAGGATAATAATAGAGGAATCAAATGCTCAAGGTAGATGGAATTTTTTTGTCAGACAAATATCGTGCTGATGTTTGCTTGTTTTCTAAGCATACTTAATATTATATTTGTGGCCTTGTCTGTGTCAGGGTGATGAAATTTATAAGAAAGCACTTTCCTGACAGAGGTTACTATGTTTCTGAACTCTTATGTATGCAAACTGTGGTATAAAAAATAAATAGGATCTGGATATTCTGGCAAACAAATATGCATACAAGGTAGATGAAGTCCTATAAAAATTATATAACAGTTTATGAAAAGATCTAATTGGAAATCTAGCAGAGATTTATATATTAAGTATGTATTTATCATATAAACCATATGAATATGCATGTATATGTATGTATGTATGTATACACATCACAGACTCATTATTTGGTATATTCCATGTTACCAATTCTAGAATATGAAACGTCAATATGTAAAGGCAATGTTTTGTAAATTAGAAGTAGATACTGTATAGCAGATTGTTTTAAATGAAACAGTTTTTCTTGATATTATGTTGGAGTATATCTGGCACAATGAAAACATTTCAAGTATGGTGATATAAAATTAAACTATTTAAGTTCTTTTTTGCCTGTGTTCTACAATCTCACAGTGGAAATCTTTGTATAACTCTTTCACTTCTTATCTTGAATTTTAATTTTTATTTCTATTAATATATGTTTGCAATGCATAATCATTACATTACTTAAGGGGCATTGGTACTTGTGTGCATAACACACATTGATTCCTTTTCATCTTCCCATTCTTCTCCTCTCCCTTCTGCCTTTCCTTCTTCTAAAACCAAGTACTTAGAAGATTCAAGTGTGCTCTAAATGATTAATCGTGTTGATAACTTTTTGGTGTATAAAATACATTTTCTCTTCTGAATTCTATTCATCTATTTCCAATTTCTAAGACCCCTGGGTTGAACCTGAAATTTTCAGATATGATCTCTATTTGTCACCCTATGTTCCCAATTTTATTTTGTGCAAGAGTTTTATTTCAGAAGTTTCAGTTAGTTTTTTTTATGAAATATTTAGACTTTGCCAGACTTTTTGTATAAATTCCTGATGATTTTCTGACTTTTTTAAATCTTAGATTGAAACTCTTCTTTTTTAATCTTTGAATCTCTTTTTTTAAGGTACTTTTATTTCTATTTAAGAAATTTTTCAGTGAAGAGTCATTGATTGAAATTTTAAGGAAGAATGTTTTTATTTTTATCTTTACTTTTAATTAATAGTTTATAGGTGTTAGCTTTTGATTTTTGCTGCACATAACTTGCCACCATATTCATAACACAGCATTATTTCACTAGTTCACCCATGTAAATTTTATATTCATTTCATTCTGATGTTTTATAAGCTGGTGACTATTTAAATAGCCACAATTTTCTACTCAGAACTTTCTCATTACTGTTTCTGGGAGGACATTAGGAGTCCTTTTTCTTAGTGGCTTCAAACTCTTTATCAACAGTAGAGCATTATTCAAATAGAGTGGCATAAACTTGAGTTCTTACTCGTGTTTTACTGCTGATTGTTCCTTCTAACTTCACCGTTTTCATTTGATTGAACTTGCTTTTGTAGAAGACTTCTGTTTACAGCATCATTTTCTTTATCTTTTGCTAAATACTAATATGTTTTCAAAAGAGAGTTTTAAAATACCCAAAGCAGAAATTTGATATCCATTCCAAATCTAACAAAGAATTATGTCACTAATTGATTTCCAAAGAGAAACTGTTAACAAATTTCCTAAAATTCTTCTTATGAAAATGATTTTATTCAGGGGCTGGTGGTTTAGCTTAGTGGTATAAGTACCTGCCTGGAAAACATGAGGTCATGAGTTCGATCCTTGGAACAAAAGAAAAGAAGGTTATGCAAAATGATTTGATTCTGTATTCATAGAAATTATTGGCAAGCAAAGAACTTCATAGCTGACTTATAACCTGAGAATAATAAAAATGTAAAGCACTGTCATTGCTAAAAGTCACACAGCCTCACATCTATTATTATTATTGAAAGCTTATTCGTAAACATTTTTGAGCATTAAGGTTATAACATGAAAAGGAAGAATTATAACTATGAAACATTAAAAATATAATTAAACAGCACATCACATTTAGACTGATAATGTACACAAACTAGCAATTAGTACTGGAGAGGCAAACTCACACAGCATTTATAAAATAAAAGAAAAGTAAATTATTTACTTGGAAAATGTTATACATAATTATTTTTGAAACTTCTGACCTGTTGATTTAACATAATTTTCAATTTTAATTGTTTAAGTCACACAATTACAGAAATTGGAAGTAGCAAAATACCTATTTAAAACGGAAAATTTGTGTTTAGAGGAAGAAAAAGGTTGGGTATAGTGATGTACAAAGAATAGTTCTTCACCATGTACAATGGAAGTTTGTGAGGCTTCAGAAATGGGCCTATATTTGTTATTATATATGTCTTTGAAGCTAATTACAGTAAGAAAAATTATAAGAAGACAAAAGGCTTTTCCTTTTTGATCCTTGCTCTGGGATTTTTCAAGTAGTACTGTTTTGTATCCTTATTTTTCTTCAGAAGCATACTAGTTTAAAATTATGACACTCAGCAATCTAATTCTATGCCATTATTTATAGAATTTAATACAATATTTATAAAGTAGAAAACATTCAATATGATGAAAGAGCTATGTTTATAAATAGGGTTGCTTGAGTTGTTAGTCACCTATCTTATTTCTTTAGCTTTTACAATAAATCAAATAATGTTCCTTCCTCATTATGTGACATGATAATGAAACGTGTACTTGATGGTTCTTAATTTTCAAAACTGAACAAGCATGAGAAGTAAGAGAAGTAAGAATGAAGAGAAGTTTTAGTTTTTTAAAAAGTGAGCTATTTTGTTTTACGATATTTAACAGCTGTGGCAAACCTGTTTCCATATTAATAGTGCCAATTGTATTCCTAATACTCTCTCACTTTATGCATCTCAGTAAACAATCATTTTTGTTTTCTTATGACATTTGAATGTTTATTAAAATATTTTACATATTTTTGATGTCTTTCTCCATAAATAGAAATCTTTCTGTGTTGGGAGAAATATAAATGCAGCTAACAAATGATTTTCAGCAGAGTTTTCCTTAGTAGGAACTCTTCAAGATCAAAATTATGATATTTGAGATAAGATAATAATGGCACCATACTAAAGGCACTGAATGTTTTTGAGATATGAGTATACCTTTGAGGAATCCACTTAAAATAATAAAAATGATCTTTAGAAGTACTATTAAGTAGGTAAGAAAATATTTCTGCTGTCTTGATGTTGTTTATAATTTAGCTTTACTTTAAAAGGGTACCCTTTCTCCTGTAGAATAGTTGTATATCCACAGAAATTCTAAATATGTATATGCTTTCTTAACACAAAGCACAAGAGAGACAGTTTGTACTTACAGCAAGTATTCAATGTTTTAATCTAACTGAAACAATAAAGTGGATAAAGAAGAACTCTTCTCTGTACATAATGTTCGATATATATGTAAATGCATTTTTATTTGCAATGTAGTCCTTTCTGTTTTGCATTTAGTTGACACTCAACAGCACCAACTTTAAAGCACCAATTGAAATTCACATAATATTTCATGAAATAATCTCTTACTAACTGGAAGTTTCCTAACATGGTAATAGGATTCCACAGATAAGAGGACAAACACATTTATCAAGCGTATTGATCTCACATATTCCTGTTCCAGGAACTGTTTTGTGCTCTGCATATCAGAGGTTTAATCTGACTCGAAAGCAAAATATTTGCTAGATCATGCATGCAATCGATAACTGCTCCTAGAGATTGTGTGCCAACAG
Organism: Dolichotis patagonum; assembly: GCA_004027295.1. Taxonomy (NCBI): domain Eukaryota; kingdom Metazoa; phylum Chordata; class Mammalia; order Rodentia; family Caviidae; genus Dolichotis; species Dolichotis patagonum. Next base: position 136,949 of record PVJX010001182.1, on the reverse strand, counting down.
AATTATGAATGTGAAATAAAGCCATTTGGTGGAGATTCCTTTCCTGTTAGAATACTATGTTTTCCTTCTTTGCATAAAGCACAATACTATTCATCAATTTTCAGATCACTTTTTAATATCATTGAGAAAGTATAATGATTTGCTCAATTCTGTTTCTTATATCCCCTTAGGAATTATTCAGATCTAGTACTTAAAATACTTTTGAGTTGTTCAGGACATTCAAATAGTGTCAACAAAAAGCCCCTTTTATAAAGATTTTTACCATCTTTCTCCTTCTGTGCTGCCAAGAGGTATTATTTAATTAAAACAGTCACACATTCTCAATTTTCTAATTTTAAATGGATTCCTGGTTTTGTCTCTACAGAATTATTTAAATATGGTTATTTATTATTCCTTTCATTATCACAATATCTACTGTACATTTCGGGCCTGATTATTCTTTCAAATTTTTTTTTGGTCTGTTTCTTTACAGTAGGGAGACAATATGATATTTACAAATGTGAGTGAAAATTTAAAAGTACTGTTATTTATCAAGTATTATAAATTATGAAGTTTATATTATTATTTACAACTCTAGCTTCTACTTTCTTGGTTCAGTTTTTAAATATTGGAAACATTTACTGAAATAAAAATGAAAAAATAATATATAAAAGATACTAAGCCCATTTAAACAGCAAATAAGCAGAAAAGACATATGGAATAACTGTTTTCAGGTGCTGAAAAATAAGAAGCATGGTAGTCCTTGACAGAGAGCAAAACAAAGTGGGCCTGGCAACTTCAGTTTTCTATCTGCAGGAAATTCCTACAGCACAAAGGAGAAAGGAAAATGCAGAGGACACAGTCTGTGATGATTAATTTTATGGGTAAACTTTTGAAGTTGAGGGTGCCTCGTTGTTTGACCAACACTAGCCTAATTATTGCTACGAGTGTATTTTATAGCTGTGATTAATACTTACAATCAGCTGACTTTCAATTAAGGAGAATATCTTGATAACACATGGATCTCTTATACTCAACTGAAACACTTAAGAGCAATTTCCTACAGAAAGATTTTGCTTCAACATAAAATTGTTTATTTCTAACCTGCTTGCCTACCTTACAGATTTCAGACTTGCCGTTTCTCACAATCATGAGAGTCAGTTAAATAAATCAAGAAAATAGAAAAAACATCAAATTTGTGAGGAGTAAAATAAAATATACCAAAATGAAACAAGTCTCAAAGATGAAAAATATGATATATGAGATTTGAAAATGTTCCTATTGTAATTAAGAGCAGCAAAAAATAAGAGTGAAGTGTTGAGCACATAATGATAAACTATAAAAATGAAACAAAAATGTTAAAAAATGAACAGAGTGTTATGGCTTTAGGACAATATCAAAATTTAATATATGTGTAAATCGAATAGTAGAAAAGAACATAGAAAACTATTTGAAAAATGGACAAATATTATGCAAATATAAATGGACAAATTTAAGAAATTGAATGAAACAAGTAGTATATATACATAAAGAACACTACATAACCATTAAAAGAGAATATATTAGAGTAGCGAGAAACTTAAAAAAATTTTGTATAAATGAATAAAGAGGAGAGTGAAATTCATATCAGAATTTTTGCAACCTGGAAGCAACTTTAGGTCACTGAAAGAAAAATAAAAGAAAATCTATTAATGCAGATTCAAAACTGGAAAATAATACAATAAATATCTTACAAAAATGGAAGTAAATGAAAGTAAATGAAAATATATATTCATCAACATGTGCTCACTGTTAGAGTTATGAATAGAAATTCTTTAATGACAGGGAAAATTCTTTCAGATGCAAACTAATTCTGCCCAAAACCACAAAAGTAGCCAAATATGGTTAACACTTGGGTGGATATAAGTAATATGTTTTTCTTTTCCTAAATATCTTTAGAAATCACTAAAGGAGATTAAGAATCCAAAGTACAAACAAATCTGATATTACATTTTTTCCCAAAACAATAAGTATTTTTAAAATATTGTTTTTCCAGCAGGGGCAGGGTTCATGCACGTGTTCTGGGCCACCCCAGGCAGAGGAACCTCGGCTCTCCACCAAATCACCCGTGGTGGTGGGGGCACACGCACAGGGCCAGACCTCCCCAGATGGGGACCCCGAGCAACTCAGCAAGACCCAGGTGGGGTACACAGGACAAGAGTTGGTAGGTGCGGTGAAGCAGCATTGTGCTTTGGCACACAGATAGGCAGAATATAACGGGCAGGTGGGGCCACTATTCATATATGTTAAATTCAGATTTTCCCCTTCTCCACTGTTGGGGGAGTGTAGCCTTGTGAAACAACGTGGAAAGCAGTATGGAGATTCCTTAAAAAAAATAAAAATAAAAAACACTAGAATTAGAGGTGTCATTAGACCAGCTCTTCCCCTTCTGGGTATCTTCCAAGAAAAATTAAAAACATCGTACCGCAGCAACGTACGTACACCCATGTTTATAGCAGCACAATTTGTAAAAGCTGAATTTTGGCAACAACCCCAATGTCCATCAGCCAAGAAATGGATAGAAAATATCTGTTTTATTTACATAAAATGGGGTATTACTCAACCATAAAGAAGGATAAACTTGAGACTTTTGTAAGTAAATGGATGCAATTCAAGACCATATTCTTAAATGAAATAAGACAGACATGTGTAAATATCGTATTGTCTCACTAGTGTAAAAAACTGAATGAGTAAATAGAATCCAAAATGTACAATAGCTACTGTCAATTGAGAAGAAACTGTTCAAACTAACACTGTGATGGGAAAGGGGAAAGGAAGGAAGGGAAAAGTAAAAATTAAATAATTAAACAAATAATATAAATATATATGATAATTAAGATGGTTATACAGCTGGCTTCTCTTAGTGCATTGAAAAGTTTGAGCTAATTCTGAGTGGATAATATTTCATGTCTGTGTCTTGTACTCTGAGCATTACTTTCAAGATGACACTATGAAATGTATTAGTTATTATTACTCTCCTACTAGCATTACTAGTAGTAGTGTTACTACTCCTATTACTTGAAATTATGTTTTATTTTTATTTTTTCTCTTTAAAATAAAATTTAAAAATATATTTTTCTTACTTCTTCCTAATCGTCAAAGCTGTTACATGTGTAAAGTCCAGTGAAATATGCGATATGAATGAATTTCCATTTAAGATGGGTAGTTAAGGGGTCAAACCAAAAATCATCATATTTTTGTCATAAATATCAATTTTCATCTACAACAAAAATTAAAATATTAGAGCTGATTATGCTTATCAAGAATCCTTTAACTGTTACCTTTATATTTTAAAAAATGAAATGATCCATATATAATTTGTATAGACATACTTATGAAATTAAAAAAAGTCAGCAAAATTTTGTACAAACCATATATTTTCACACTACACAAGATTAGAGAATTAAAGTTAAAATTCATGAATTTTCCTATGTAAAAATCACAACTTAGTTATAAGGAAATTGAGTACAACTATATTACAGTCATTAGATGCTGATATTCAGTGATGTCTCTACATAGAATTATTTTCTGACACCTTCAGGCTGTGATTTTGGGTTTATAGATAGAAAAGTAAAAGTGAGTTCACCTTCACTGGTTGAAAAATGAGGACTGTTGTCAAAATCTAGTGGTTTAAATGATCACAGAGTCTTAGAATTCTTTGTATATGGTCTAGTTGGAAGGTAAAAATGTGTGTGGTCTATGAATGGCCCAAACATAAGTTGAAAAGATACTCTCAGATGCATCTATCATCACTCATTATGTGCATACTTCTTTTGAAGTTTTAAGTGTTCTCAAACTGTTCTTTTGGAAATGCTTCTCTTGCACATTTATTCTGTGCTTACATGATAAATGTGTGTATATATAAAACTAGTATCTAACACTACTTATATGCATATAGTATGTATTATATTATTATATATTTATATATTTACATGCAAACTGTGAAATAAACATTCTGCATATGCTTCTTTTAAACTTAAACAAAAGTGTGTAACCTGTCATGAATAATAAGATAGCCCAAGTATTTGGAATTTGCTCCCTAACTTTAAAATTCTGTAGCTATAGTAAGCTATTAGATCATGATTAACAGATACAAAGTTTGGGAGAAATGATACATTGTTTAAATTAAATGACTTGATTGAAGACTTCAACTTTAACTGATATTTCCCCTCCATTGATATAAGTTCTTGATTCTAGTTTGTATGATATTTAAATTCATACATTTCATGAAATTTGAATTTCTTACCTCATAATTTTACAGCTTAATCACCACTATCAAAAGTAAAGGTAAGGGTCAAGGGTATAGCTCAGCAGCATAAAGTGCAAGTCAAGGTCATGAGTTTGAGTTCTTGCATCAAAATAAGAAAAATAAAACAAAGAATAAAGGTGAAGTAATAAATAAGTAGAATAAGATGTATCTTCAGAATTGTTAAAAAAATATTCTGCTTTTACATTGTCCTCTGTCTACAAAATATCGTGCTAAAATGAACAGGCTGTTATGCTCATTAAGAGCTCTTAATTATCTTGCTTCCTTCAGGTGATGTCCTTGCACACTGATTTGGGACACAGAACAAAAGGCAGATGTCCCATTGGAGCTTTAGGAGGTTATGCAATGACAGTCCAACCAAATAGCGCACTGTACTTCTTTAATTGCATGAGTTATTTAAGCAACTAACTTCTAAAAATTGTGTCATTTCAGGTACAGAGGTAACTTTCCTTTTTTACTATTTTAATGGTATATGGAAGAACAGATGTTAAGTTGAGCAGTTATCTCTAAAATATTGCCGCATTATTCCTCAACATAATTTAAAATGTTAGTAGAAACAACATTTCTTTTATATCATATTTATTTTTCATGGCCTTTCAAAAAGAATGGAATACAAAGAAATTCTCATGCATATAAAAAGTGTATAATATTAGCTAGGCACAGTGGTACACTCTTAGCAATTTGGGATGCTGGGACAGCTCTGGGAAACTTCATGAGATACTGTCTCAAAATAAAATTTAAAAGATTAGAAATGTATCTCAATGGTAAAGTACTTGCCTAACATGTATTAGGACCATGGGTTCAAACCCAGGACAGAAAATAAAGGACTATTCAATACAGAAAATCACTTTCATATTTGAATTGGAATTGCCATGTAACATACAAAGTTTTCTTTATTTTTAAAATGAAATTATCTAGTAAATAATCTCTAATAGTTTATTATGTTTATAAAAATTAGTGTCTGAGGACATTATAATAGCAGGGATTTTTGGAGATTGATCTTCTTCTTGAGGATTTTTGTTTTTCTGTGCATTTCCTTTAAATATTGGGGATTTTACCACCATCTTCCTTATGAAATTCAAATCTTTCTTATTTGACAGTGTAAACCAGTCAAATTTCCTACCTTTCTTTTGTAGGTGCTTAAAATTTCATGTTTTCTTCTTTCTCAGCTCCAATTAATGGTTTTTCTTTCCATTCAAATATATTTCTTGCAAAACAAATACGATTTTCCTAGGCAATTTAACCATTTAAACATGTAACAGTCACAAATTTACCCTGGTCCAGTCTCTGCTTCCCCTTACTCACCTCCCTGCTACTGCCATTCTTAACACATGTGTCGCAGCTCGCACAATGCTTTCATAATTTTGTTTATTGTAAATTGTCAAGAATTCCAGCTTCTTCTCTCTATGTCCTCCATACTTATTTGACAATTCTTTTGACACAGATATTAACTTGCAAAATACAGTTGATTGTACTGCACTATTTATTTAGACCGAGGTATATGCTGTTACAATTTGTTCAGTGAAATTTCTCAGTGGGATAAGTTTCTATAAGGGACTCAATATTTACCTTAGTATTTGACTCAGGACTGTCTTCTAGACTTTTTAATCTGTAAGACTTTTTTAGAGCGAGTGAAACCAATGACCTGATATTTACAGTTGTCTTCTCCTGTGTATGCCTTTTGATTGTTTGTTAGGTATGATTTGGGGATTTGTGCTTTCTTGGTTGCTTTTATATCTTGTTCTGCATGCTGTTTATTTTTGGAAAGTTAGCTCTATTTTTTTTCTATTGTATTTTTTGGTGAATCTATTGTTCTTGTTTATCATTTTTTTTTTTTTTTTGCCATTTAAGTGACTGTACATAGAGAGGAGTAGGTTACAGCCTCCATTTTATTGATTTTAAATTGTATCCTACTTTGGTCAGACATTTGCAAGGTGTAGAAATACAATAGTTAATATAATTATTTCTTGGTCTAAAAACCCCTGCAATATGTGAGCAATATACATATACAAATAAATCTATAGCATTTCAAATACACTATAATAGTGTAGCAAAAAGCAGTAAAACAGTGTTAGGCTGTAAAGATTGAAAAGGGGAAGGTGGTATATAGGATAAGTCATCAAGACCTGGGAAAATTTACCTGATATCAACACTTTCTCAGGCATTTGTAAATAAACATATATTGGAGGTGTGTTAAGAAAGGCAAGGAGGCAGAATTTTGGAAAACAAGAGAGAGGTGGAAGAGATGATGATTGCCAAAGTTCAGAATCTCTGTTCCCATTGGATAATAAGCCTTCTGAACCTTATCACAAATTTGGAAGAAGGTACACTATTCACTCTCAACACTTAGCATCTTGGCTCAAGCTAAATAATAAGTATTCAGAGTGCTTCCATGGAGAGGAGGTACTAATAACATTAATTCTAGAAAGACAATATTTAAAAAGACAGCCTTAACATTGAAGCTAGGGAGATTAGTAGACTGTGTCATTTTGAAAATAGAAAACATAGTAATAGGGTAAGAGGCTGGGATTTATAAATCATATGAATAAAAATTCAACAATGGAAAATCTTTAGATGTTTCAAATTATTATCAAATGTTTGGAGAACTGACAATAACAGAATAAACAATACAGATTCAAAAGTTTACCATCACCTGATGTGGTACCTTGTAGAAGATAATAAAGCTGAAAATTAATGATAAAGTCTTAGTACTAAGAATATAAAGAAACATACAACATGGACTTATGACTGTATTGTGTGGGATATATATATATATATATATATATATATATATATATATATATATTACTGTTATACTGTAATTCCAGAAAAAGGGTTTTAATTCTGATTTTTATAGTTCAGTAAATAATCACAAAATTTTGAGACTGACTTTGGGTCTTTTTAAATATTCAAAGTCTTAAACATTCCCAATCAAATGACATTTTATGTTGCAGTGAAATGAAGATCTAGTCAATAAAAGTGTGAGGGAAATCTGAAATGAACAAAGGATGAAATGAGGGGAAATCTCAGAAATTTATCTCTCAGGACAATGCAAAAGCAAAGAGAGAAGTGAAATTTGATCAGGATTATGGAGACTTCTCAGACAAGGCCATGGCCAAGGATTTTTATAACACTGTACAGAATTAAAGAAAATTGTTGATAATGGTCAACAGTTATATAGAAAACTATGAAGAAATTATTGTCTAGAGTGGAACTCTTGAGAATAACATAGAATAGGAGGAGAAAAACAGGAAATGCATGGCAGGACACACCCCAATATAGCTAATATTCTCATTGCCATTTTCTCCCAAATCCACACATTTCTACTCCACATCTTACTAGCCAGAATGCAGTCCACACCCTAAATTATAGTTAGTGAGTCTCAGGAAGGCTGTAGGTCAGGCTGTTTATTCTGAGAACATTTCTAGATTCTGTAATTAAGGAATGTGGTAGGTCTGTAATTAAGGAATGTGGTAGGTCTGTAATTAAGGAGAACTTATTGGGAAAAAACTGGCAGATGGTTACCTGGACTGTAATACAGAACTAAATACAGAACTAAATGGAATACAGCACTTACTGTGATTTACATGCTTCTGTATCTCTAAAATTTACATGAAAGTAACTGAACTCTCTATTCAGCATGATTAAGGGTTAGAGCTTTAAGAAGTCCTCACATCATGAGGGCACTATCACCAGGAATGGATACTTTCAAAGGACCGAAAGACACTGTCTGGCTAGTTTTGCCATCTACGGTGTGAAGACGCAGTGTTTGCACCTTCTGCCATTCAAGACACAGCAGACAAATGCAGGACACAGCAACAAGGTGTCATTTCAGAAGCAGAGAGAAGCTGTCACCAAACATCTAATCCGCTGATGCTTTAATCATACTCCTTTACCTTAGACTGACTCCACTTCAGAACTGTGAGTAACAAGTCTCAATTGTTTATAGATGAATCTGTTTTTGTATTTTTTACAGCAGCTCAAATGGACTGAAAAGTGTTAGAAAGTCTTGTCAACTAATTTGAATACTGAAGAATGAGTAGAAATACACCAAGAAACCCTCAATCTTTGGAAAACAAAAGTTTCCACAAGGAAAAATGCAAATGAGAATTCCATGAAGGTGCTAGATTTCCAAATAATGAATTATATTTAAAGGTCATATTTATGATAGCTTTTCTCAGAGAATTTAAGAATATATAAATTCTATTTCAAAACAACCATCTCCTACATGGCAAAATTGGTACATATATAATCTAAGCAAAAGAAAATAACACTTTAATATCATCTATGTGTTTGACTCCAAAGCCTGAAATAAAGCTATGCTAAACTAAGTTGAATTACGTGAACTTCCCCTATGTGCTAGGTGAGCTGGACCAAGTATTACAAAGCTCTAGCTATTTTATTTGACACCAATTTCCAAACCTGAATCTAAGGTCAAACCATGCTAAGGCAAGTAAACATAAAACGAGATCAACACCACATCTGTCAGTACCAGAGGAGGAGTAGCAATTGAAGGAATGTTGTTCTTAGACCATTGCCCAGGTTGGGGAGAAATATTGTAGCTTTGCTGCACAAACTCTCCTCACATTGGACAGGCTTAGCAGCAAAGTGCTCACAGAATTTCAGACCTGATGTTTGTTAGGTTCTATTTCAATCAGTAACCTCAGTTACTGGTTGATATAGGTGTATCTACACAGAGGAAGCCATCTCTGCAGAAGAACTGTGATTGTGATAGTTAAGCTGGTTTATGAAACCAGGGAGGTTTAGTGTATGGTTCTACTCTTTGCCACTGTGATACTGTCTCACGGATAAAGCATTTCCATTAATGTTCCTTTACTTGACCATCTGAGGAATCCGGTGAAAAATGCAAATTAGGTTATCTCAGTGATCCCTTATTGAGGTTAGAAAACCAAGGTGCAGGGAATATATATCTGTGTGTAAAGCTGCTCCCCATCCAAGTGGGAGTGACTTACGTTTTATGATTCCAAGAACAATTCCCTTTCCACTCTACCACGCCTCAATATTTGTAAAGCAATTGCTGCTGTGGGCTGTTTTTAACTCACATCTAGACAGCTTTAACTCAGGCACATGCCTTGGAGGAAAATAATGCATTGCTTGAATATCTTGGCCCATCTGTTAAAGTTAGTGACACAACCTTGTGTACCTTGCTCATTGCAATTTAGTTGACACAAAAAAGATACTTTGGAAACAGTAGAGTAATTTGAAGCTTTACTGAATCAAGAGGATCGTTTCTCACCTCTTTCCATACACTGATTTAAAATTTATTCATTTATTTATCAGGGCTCTCAAACCAACACACATATTTTCTTTCTCATTAATTTGATGTGGAATGAATATTCTTTCATTAATTTATGTTTGAACTGTTTTTCTACTTGTGGAGTCGGATACAATATGGAAGAATCTGATTTCAAATATGTGAAATATTAAAGTCAGTTTCTTTAGGTAGGGGATGATAAAAACAAAACACAAAAGAGGAGAGACATGCAGAAGATCTCAGTAAATACAAAAGAAAGAAGTAGTCTGTGTCCATGGGAACAGCACTAACGTTATATATGCTGAGTAAATTTTCAACTGCAACTCTAAGTGTTGGAAGAAGTCTAAGAGTTAGATAATTAAATCACCTTGTTATTTGTACAGAAAGATTCCCTAACCCAAACCTCTTATAAAGCTTTCACTAAATAACACAGACTTGATAAAGTTCTTTTTCAGCCAGAGGAAAAAATGAGAAGAGGTATAAATGACTATTAAAGATATAAAAAATACAAAAAGAACACTGTGTTTGCATGAAAACACCACCAACCTAAAGCATATTGAACATATACTTAAGTCTGGAAGAACCAGAAATAACCGGCAACAAGCTGAAAGTTCCATTCAGTGAACTCCAAGCGACTGACAGGAGCTCTGAGACGTTCTTCATGTTTAATGCTGTCACATGAGACTAAGACAGTCTTAAACAAAAACATCCTTAAGATTTGGGGACAGTGGACATGAGGAACAGCATTTAAAGGAATATTGAGTCTGCACTGATAGCTAGAAGACAATCCGCTGTGATTCTTTAGAGCTGTTTAATGCATATAACAGTTTTCAAACTCTGCTATCTCAAAGGAGCCTTTTCTATACTAATGACTCCTTTTCCAGAAACTTTCAACTAAACAACCATCTCAGGTAAAGTCCTAAGCATTATGGTCACAGAAAGGAGTGACACACTGCTCACAAGAAGTTGAAAGTTCAGAGTGAGAATAATTAAACTGTAATCTAAGAGAATTATGTAAGTACATTACTGACAAAGAATGAGTGAGGAATTGCTCTGAAAGTTTTGTTTGTGCTTCCAGATGAACTGTGATGCTATCTATTCACCTTGTATAGCAAAGGGTATAAACAGTTGTGACGGTTCCTTATGAAGACTTTTAGTACATAGCTGATAAGACTGTTAAATAATAAAAGATCTAAAAAAATCTCAGATAAATTTTGAACAGCATACAGGGAACAATCAAAGAGATGTGTCAAATTTTCCAGGAAAAAAAATAAATCAAAAGAAAAGTGACAACCCAGAATCCTGAATATTATGAAGATTTATTTGATGACTTGATAAAAACTCTATCGGTAAAGACAGCTTAAATTAGATCTCTAGAAACAAAGGAGAAAGAAGAGACAGGTTTGGTTTGGAGTTCACAATAAGTCATATGTGTAAAAGTCCGACAACAATCAGTGAAACAGAAATCAAGATGTCAGGGCTTTTGTTTTAATTACTGTATATTTAAAATTGAAAAAAAATACAAAACCTTTAAAAGGGTCAATTTAACAAATATAAAATTTAGTTGGAAGAAAAAAAATTTTATTACATAATAATGTAAATAAGTAGCTGCTAACCATGATGAACAGGGATCTAAATAGTTTTGTTCAAAATATATAAGGGGAAATAAAAACTGCATGCAATGTTAAATTTTCTTACATATATCTGTGTAGAAATTATATTTTAATGTTCTAACTCAAACTTTGAAATCTGCTCTTTCATTTCCCACACTGTCCTGATAATGCTCCAGATCTGTACAATACACTATATTTGTCACAAGCAAGTGACTAAATTTGAGTTAACTTGACAATCGTACATCCATTTCCTGCTCTTTGTAACCGCAGTTCAAGATCTTAACAGTTAACAGTGAGCAACGGCTACTTTACTGGTTAGCAGAAACACAGAAGACCTTCATCACTGTGGAATGTTTGTTTATTTTGTTTTGTTTTATTGTTTTGTTTATTTTGGTATCAGGATAGAATATTTCATTGATTTTAATGGTGGATTTGAGTAAGCTTGTTTCTCTGGATGAAATAATTACCTACTCATACATAAAAGATATTTATTAATTGATTAAAAAAATGATAGAAATGATGCATGGATGAGATTTGGGGAGTGAAGACAGTTGTTACTGAAAAATAAGCTGGTCTTGCAGACTCATTTATTGCTAAAAATGAATATTTTGCTATTTTACATATTTTAAACTTAATGATATGTTTTGCACATACATACTGTATGATTAAATTTTCATTCATTAGCATGATACCATATAAATATTCTTCTGTATTTTCCCTTGGCTTTAAAGTATACATTCTCATATTTTCAAATTAGAGGCTACTTTTGTGACTAGTATGTCATTCAATTTAACTTTTATTTTGTGTGTTCCTTGAAGATGTATGATAGCCCCAGAACATATAAACAGTCTGGGATTCTCATTGCATTATTATCTCTGTCTTAATATATTTTTGAGTGTTCTTGTATAATAATATCTTTTATCATTGTACTTTTAAAAATCTTCCTTTGTGAATTTCAATTGTATTAAAAATGTCTATTTATTTCTAAGAATTTCCTGCCATGTAGTCTTCTTACATATTATATTGATGAGGATTTCTGACACTGGGATCATGTACCTGACACTCATGACTTAAAGGAGGAGAGTTTATTTTTGGCCCATGGTTTCAAGGTTTGCAGCAGAAGTCTTATGGAACAAGTGCATGGCTCAATTACAGGTGCTGGGAAGCAAAGCCCAGGGAAAGAAGGTTATCAAGAGATATACTGCCAAAGCCACACTCCCAGCAACTCCTCTTCAACTAGTTTCCTGCTCCTAATAGTACGTTCAGATGTGAACAGTAGGGGATTAGTCTACAATAAGTATGTTATCATCATGATCCAAACCTGTGTCCAGAAGTCTTTCAATCCAATCAAGTGGCAATATGGGTGAGTGGGCACAGGTCTATTTAATGTTGTATTCCATTTGAAATTAAACTATTTTGGCTTCACACTTAATCTTTCTGTTTTAAATTTTTTCTCTTCTGTAAAGATATTCTATAATAAATACTTCATCAGGGCTTTATAGCTTATAAACCTTATTAGTTTTTATAAAAACTTTGATTAATGCATTTGGCTGAACATGGAATCTGTGATGACATTTATTTTCTCCTCAAAACTTTAAGGACATTACACTACCATCTTCTTACATTTGGAATTGCTTATTCTGCTATAATCCTATGATTAGTCTATAATTACTCTAATTTTGCTACTTGGGATATCATTCTCTTTCTTTCAGGTAGTTTTTATAGTTTAACATTGATGTTTTGCAAGTTCAATTCTCTATGTCCAGTTGTGAGTTTATTTTAGATGTCTGTGGATACTTGTTAAACATATTTCAACTATAGAATTGTATTTTCATAGATTCTTAGTTACTAAAGCTGCGAATCTATATCATACTCTGGCATTATCTCTAATCTAATTCCCTGAACTCTTGTTATCTATCTATCTATTGAAATTTTGTTAATTATTCTCCTTTGCTTTTTACAAGGACTCAAATATTTTACTGATTTTTCTATGTCATTATCTGGGTCTATTTAATGTCACTAACTACAAGTTTTGTATTTTTACATTGTCCAAGTTGAGTCTATGTTCTCTAAGTATTATTCAGATTTCTAATTCTTTCTTTGCATATTTATGTGAAATACTTTCAAACTATGTCCACAAAATTTAATGATACTCTTATCACATAAATTGGATTCTAATTTGTCTCTCTTTAAAATTCAATCGGATTTAATGACTTATTTATACTAAATAGCACATATAGTAAAGGATACTTCATGACTTCGGAGGCTAGGTCATAAAAGAAGGTATAACTTCTTGGTTTTTGTATGTTATTTTTAAAAAATCCTTCTTCCTCCCTTTAACCCTGATGTCTTCATGTTCCAAACTGCCATATATGATGAAGTCTAGCTAGTATAAATCATCCTTGTGAGAAAGGCAGATGTAGAGATCAAAGAGAGAAGGAGAGAGAGAGACAGAGAGAGAGAGAGGGAGGGAGGGAGGGGGAGAGAAAGAGAAATGGTGAAAGGAATTTCAACTCCTTCAGGCTCCAACTAAATTTAAAACTCTTATAGCTCGTGAAGTAGGTGAATTTTCAAGCTTTTGGAAGATTCAGGTTCCCAGATATTGAATTGTGCTTGCTAATATGGGATAAAATGATAAATCCCCAGTAGTAAGATCTATTCAAGTTTCTGTTTGAGTAGCATAGTAGGTGATGTGGTTTTGATTTATTTATTTATTTGACATGTTAATTTTTCTATTAATTTGTTATGGATGTATTACAATAAATGAATTGGAATTTTATGCCAAGATTTCAACACTGCTGATATCAAATTCTAAAGGTACAGCAATGATCATGTGACCAGCTAGTAAGAGAAACAAGAAGAGATTTAAAATAAATGGTACTGAGACACGGATGTACCAGGATTATTGGTGAGGGATTAAGGGAATATTAGGAAAGTGGTTTTAGAGGCTGTCAGGGGAGATATTCTTGTTGCATAGCTAGTAGTGAGCTATTTGGCAATAAATTATCATTGCCTTGGAATCAGACAATGGCATAATATAGCTAAGGGAATTTCTAAGCTGAATTTCCCAAGGTACTCCCAAATTTTCTAAATGTATGGTAATGTTGAAGAGGAGATACTTTAAATAAATAATTGGCAAACACAAAAAATAAAGACTCCCACAACGGCTGTCCAAGATTCTCACATTAAGAATGGACTTCAGAGTAAATATGAAATCTAGCTAGGACTACTACAGATGCCTTGCCATGGTCAGAGAACCATATACGATGCTGCTTTAGGAAACATTGCGTCAGGTATCACGATATTCAAGAATTAAGTTTCTCATTCACATTGTTCATTAAACAGGAGTTTATCGAAGTGAGAGTATTGTCTCTCAAGAAGCTTACAGCAAGTCAAGTCAAGGAGAGGTATCCATTACAAAGACATGTGTGCGTGTGTGTGTGTGTGTGTGTAGGGGTGTTTATTTATTTTCTTAGTACTTATGGTTGTAAATTAATTTATATGAAGCCCATGAGTTTAATAATAATTACATTAGTCTAAACTTAGGGATCGAAGAGTACAAAATAACAAAAGAATTGCCGTTAATTTAGATCTTAAACGTCCTCCAAAGGTTCATATGCTAAAGGCTTTGTACCCACGTTGGCCATTAGTTGAGTGGTTTTGTTCTTTCACCTGCTCCAGCCGTGAGGAGCTGCCTCACAACTAGCTCAAACGAATTGGTCAACAAATTACTCACTGTACCTTCTGAATCTGTGAGCCACATTAAACCTTTGCTTCTTTCTCTTTTTTCTCCTCTCTCCTCCTCTCTCTTGTCCCCTGCTCTTCTCCCCTCCCTTCCCCTCTCTTTCCCTGCATTCCTCTTCTCCCTTCTCTTTCCTTTCCCCTCTCCTCCTCTTTTGTCCTCTCCTCTTCTCTCTTCTGATCCTCCTTCCACCCCTTCCCATTCTGTCTCTTTCTGTTCCTTTCTTTTATTTTCCATTTTTTAAGTAGAATCTCACTATGTTGCACAAGCTGGTCTTGACTCGAGGACTCAAATGATCCACTACCTCGCTATTCTGTTGTGCCATCGCACCTTGCTCATTATAGTGGAGAGCTGTCTAACCCAAGGGCTGTAAATCCCCAGACATTCATGGGCATGTAGCCAACTAAGAAAACAACTTAGCTGCGAATATAAGATAACTTTATGAAAGAGAATCAATGATTTAACATTCAGGACAAGAAACCTAGAAGGAAAAAAAAAACAAGAAAAATGAAGAATCCTTCTCAAGTAGTAGAACTGAACACTGAAATTTGAGAATATTCATTTATTTTGTGTATGTCAGTGACCATTATATATTTTTAATATGGCCAGATTTATCAAGCTCATAAAGCAGCACTTCATCAATAAGGACTAAGATGATATTATTCAAGAAGTACTGAATATGGAGTTTGAACATTAAATATGTAGCCAAATAGTTTCATGTACTCATCTCTTTTTAGAAATTATCAGCCTTCTTTTATTTACCACTTTTCAAAGAGTGGTTTTCACGAGGTGATTTTTAACATTGTGTTTCAATACTGCTTCTTTAGTATGCTAGGTGTTTGATAATCATTTACTATGATTTAATCTTATTAATCTTGTGTATTTTAAAGCCAAAGAATTGAGATAGAACTCTTGACCATAAAGTTATTTAAATTGAGATGATCATACAATCAAAATGTCTTAGAGAATAGTTTCCTCACCTATGTGTATAAATATTATTTAGGTTACTTGAAGAGATTTTAACATAAGTATTCTTGCCTTGATTTTGCTAGCAAAGAATTTTACTGCAATATGCAGTAATTTTTTCCTACCCTTTGTCTTATTAATAGTGAAGTTATACTATCTATAACAGTGACATCTGGTGGCTTCACGTGAGTGTTGCGAAGTTACTCTGAATTTTTATTAGCGTGTTTGTTACATGTAATAGTAACATTAATCTGGGGGACTGGTGTACATACACATGGCATCTTGACAATTTTAATATAAATTAGAGCTAGTAGTGAGGTAAAGAAAAAAATGAGATATTGCTTAAAGCTTTATGTTTTAGAAAATATGCTAATATTTGCACACACAAGTGGTAGTGCATTTCATAACTGTGAAATAAATTTAGCTGTTAAAAGATGAAAAACAAACATAAATATCTCTTGGCCCACCATTAATTTTTATCATGTTGTATGACTGGGAAATTTTCATATTACTACAATTTGATATTTTTGTATCAGATATTTGAAAGAAGATAATTCTGATTTGAAATGAAATTATATATTTGTAAGGAAAAACCCTGCTGTGATCCCTTAGTTTACCAGAAATGAGGTAAAAGTAATAAGGAAAACAAAACTCTCCCTGTTAAGGGATTCTTTAGGCTGCTTTCATGAAGACATTTACACTTTGGAGCCATGTTTTTTTTCTTTCTTTTGCATATACCAACTTGAACTACTGAATTATGATCCTTTCTGAATGACTATAACTTCTCTCATTCCTGCCATTTCAATTTTCCAAAAGGTTTTAAATTATAACTGAAGTCACTCTAACATCATAAAACATCTTAGGTCACTGTGAAGTCCTCCTTCTGACTTGTACAATGCCAACAGTGCTAGGAACAAAGTTATATATCCAATAATTCTTACTGAAACCAGTCATTCTAATTCTTCTTTATTTATCATTGCAGTCATTTTTTATCTCCACTCAAAAGTAACCACTATTTTATATGATCTGTTTTCCTTGTAAGGTTAAACTTTCTACCAGTTTTCTTCCTCCATCTTCCAATGCTTCCTTGGGGAACTTGCTCCACTGGTTACACATTGCCTTTCCACACTTTTCAGTCATTTTCCTTTCATTTGATTTAATGTTTCAGCTTTTAAAGCTTATCTTATCCAAAGTCAGAAAAAAGTCAGCTAGTGAAATAGGCAACCAATCAAGCAACCAACAGGAATGAGAAACTCTGTATTTGATTCTATAGTTGTCTTTATTTTCTTACAGATAGTGAATTTGTCTTTGACTTTGCCCCTTTTGTAGTTTGTAACAAGTGCTACATTCAATGTTTTTCTACTGTGAATTTCATACATGAAAATATTCTTTTAGACATGTTCTGTTTATATTATCAGATTTACTTGGTTTTTCACTTGTAAGATCCATTAGTGGAGTTAGTGAATTATGAATGTCCTAAATCCATCAGATTTGACACGGAACACTGATGTGGTCATTTCTTATTAGACATGCACTATGTAAGTAGAATGTCCTCCAAATATCCTGGGACAGTGATTTTGATTCGCTTATTAATTTTTCTCATTAGGCATTATTTGCAATTCAATCCCTGTTTACTTTTCCCCAAACTGAGATGAAACTACTACCCATGTGAAAATTAAGTTCCTCTCTGATTTTAGAAAAAATGCTATTTGGGGCTGGAGAGAATGGAGAGTGGAAATTAAAGGAGATTGAAAATGTGTAATCCTACATAAAGTGCCAAAATGCTCTACCTATTAGTGTGGCACTGGCCAACACTATTTTCTCATAATTTAGAGTATTTCTTTTCCCTGATCTATGCCTTAAAATTTTGTTTAGTAGAGTAAAGCAGAATGAGCTTATATTATTTGCTACTGTTGGAGGCTTACCTCTGGCTAGTCAACATTTTGGTAATGTTTTCCCAAACCATCTACATCTTTCAGCATTTTTAAAAAGTAAAATAATGTCAGCAGATAAAAGTACATCAAACATTAACAAAAATTATGCAAAACAGACACCTTGATAGTGCTAATTTTTAATTCTACTGCAAAAAAGTAATTTATGTAGCTTTCCTCTAGCTCAAAGAGTTACCACTGGACTTATAAAGACTTTTTATTATATTTTTAATTTGATTTATCAGATTTGGGTATATTCTTTTGACTTTTATAGATAGAAGCAGAATTTAAATAGACTGTTTTCCAGTTACCAAAATGTCTCCAACAATGCTGTGTCCCTTCATTTTGTTTCCTAAATCAGCCGGATAAGTATTGACTTTATAGGTGGTGATCTAACTCAAAAGTGTTAGGTTAGTGTGCACAAGTAAATATTGTTAGCTCTTGTAGCCCAAGAAGAACTTTTATTTTATACTAGAATATTTATGTTGGTTTTTGTGTTTCCTCCCCTATACACTAGTGATAAAGAAAAACAGTAGGAAATATAGTAGAGTGACTCTTAAACTGTCAAAATTTAACTCTGTTCTGGACTTGGCCTTGTCTTGCTTTATAAAATTTTGTGAACTTTTATATATAGTTCTTACCTATTTTGTCTTAGTGCCATTCATAATGACATTTCTATGTATTGATATGAATGGGTGGATTTTTGAAAATGTTACATTAGCTGAGTGAAAATGAGAAATATATAATATCCACTGAACAAACAAAATGATCTGCTAATCTAAAATATAACTTTATAAATTGCTTGTTTTTAATACTTTATTTTGAAATTTTATCAAATTTCTAAAATTGTGCATTGTTATTTTACATATTTATGTGTTTACACATATTTGACTACAATTTGTTTCACTTAAATTTTAATGTAAGATTTATGATTTTTCAATTGATTAAATAATGTGAAGTATAAATTAAATGTACAGTTATGAGATTATACAGTTCAATTTTTAAATGATCTAGCTCTAGTATTTATGTTTCCTTATTTAAAATTTCATGATTATATGTTTCTTTTTGTCACTAAACATGATGCTTTCTCTTGAATACTAAATATTAATCATTATGATTGTACACTGTAGTATTTTCCAAAAAAATTAAAACATCTTGTTTGCTCATTTTTTGAAAATCTAGAAAGTTTGATTAAAGCAGAAACTGATGCTGATGATTTCTATATTGAGCATTATTATTATTTTTTTTTTTACTAATCTCAGTGTCAAGTAATACACCACAGTGTTTAAAATTACATTGAGTTGAAGCAGTGTTTGAAGGAGAAATTTTGTCTCCTCACCACTTTTGCTACTCTTCTTGTAGACGATCTGCATTGGATGGGAACATTGGACTTAGCTCTGTCTTGTTAACTAAATAGAAGATAAAATTAAATAAACAAATAAAAGAGAGAGCCAATGCAGGCTCCAAAGTGCCTTCTCATTGCCTACTGTGACTGTACCACATGTGTGGGTGTCTTGCTCCAGCTGCAGATACATCTGCTAGTGCTTTTTTTGGCATCCTAGCTTTATCCCAGTAGGATTTCTCCAAAATAGCAATCTGTCAGTGCAAATGTTTACAAGCGCCATTTTCTGGAAGGCAAGCTCTTTTTTTTCCCAATAGAGATAACAAACCATTTATGCAAATAAATATTTTTACCAAACTATAAAAATGTGCTATGGAATATTTCAAACTATAGAAAATATTCCAGAGGAGTATAGCAAGCATTCCTTCCTCCACATGGTTTTATTTGTATCTTTTTATAGCCAAATGTCTAGGTCATCTAATCATTAAAATATGACAGACGTAGTAGAAGCCTTTATGTCTCTTCTCTAGTCTCATTTTTTTCTAGCATCTCAGTAGTAACAGCAACTATGAATTTTGTAACTTGTGATTTTTTTCTTCATAAGTTTTGAGATACATATATACATATATATATTTATATATAATTTCAAACATTCTCTTAAAATGGCATAAATAGTCATTGTTTTCCACATCTTTACTAAAAATTATATTATCAGCTTTTTTAACATTTGCCAACTCACTGGATATAAATGATGACAGTTGCAACAATAATTTATTATTCTTGGAGAATTAGTAAAGTTGTGAATTTTTCAGCTTGTTAGACTTTTTGATTTCTTGTCTGTTACCTCTTCATTAAAAGTGCCTTTTTAGGTTTGGAATTCTGTAGACAATCAAAAACCTACAGGAAAAGATTGTTGTGGCTGTCACCCTCTTTTGTTCCTGACTTTGATGAGATAGTTTTTGAAGGAAATGATTAACATTTTATTTTTTTCAAATACTCTTTATCAAGTTAAAGACGTACTCTTTGAAATGTATTTTCTGAGTTTCTTTTATTCAAGATTGAATTTTGAATATGATATTTTGAATTGCATTTTCTTTACTGTGATGATTATTTCATTATTTTATCTTTGACTTTTACAAAGGAGCTTTTATCATTTTTCTGATAGTAAATTCTCTAATTAAGTCCACAGAGTTTTATATACAATTTTCTATCACTTGTGTGAGATTTGACTATATTTTTCTCTGTACTTTTCATCACTAAGGAAGTTGTTTTTCAAAATTTCAGTGTCCTCTTGAAAGACTGGTAGCTCTTTCTGTTTGTATATTTTTTGAAATAATTAATATACATTTATAATTATTTGAGTTTATTATTTTTATTATTTTCATGGACGCATTAACATATTTGCTTAGCATTTAAATTGCTAGAATTTTCACATAAAAACACAGATAGAAAACACTTGATAGAAAGCCCAAAATCCATGAATACCACATATACCAAATTAAATGATGAGATAGCCAATAGTGATTCTGAAATATAAGTAGTTGTATAAACAGTATGTAGAAAAAAATTAAGATACATCAGAAGAAAGCAGAATATAAACAAAGAAGCAGCCTCAAGTAACCCATATTCTAATATTCAGAGAAATCCAAGTGTAATTTGCCATCTGGAACTGTTAGTTTTGCCCAATTGGGACATGATTTAATGTAAGGAGCTAAAAATTGAGTTCAGATGTGCCAAACATACACTCATCAAAGCTTTCTATCAGGAAGCTATTAGAAACTAGGGAAAGCTTTTATGAGTACAGTCCTAGAAAATAGAGTAGGGACAGTAGTGTTGCTAGAACAAGGAAATGCACATAATGCAAGGAGAATAAAAACGACTGGAAAACCAAAAACGTATGATCCATATTTTAGAACATTTCACAGAAACAACAGCTCTGGCTGGGAGAAGAAGTCCAAAAACTTAAGCATGTACTTTTAATTATAAGGCTAACAAGAACAATCCTTATAGATTAAAACAGTAAATACAACTAACAAGCCTACAGAAGAAACAAATATTAACATTTATTTAAAATGTCACTGAGATTTTAAAAAGGAATTAAAAGTGCATTAGCTACATGTAAAAAAGTAGCTTATTCAGAGTAACCAGAGATAGTATAGCAAAACTGCTGCCCCCTAAAGGAAAATTAAAAAGAAAATACCTTTGGACTTCTCTGGAAATCTTGATGCTTAACGTGTAAAAAAGAAGAAAAGAGAATGATACACATTTGAAATCAGTTAATTTAAAACTCCATAGCTCTAAAATTCATTTAGAAATTTCATGGAAAATTCAAGTGGGTACTTTATTTTTAAACATCCAACTATTGTCTAATAAAATGGCTGAAAATAATGATTAGCCTACTAGCAATTAGCTTTTTCAGCATCTCAATATTGACCTTCAATTCTCATTGGCCACTAAAAAGGAAACAGAAAGAATGAATGCATTAATTTTGATATACAAAACGGCACAAGCCCATCAATTGAACTTGAAAGTGAAGATATTTATTTGATGAATATCTTTGATATATCCTTTGACTATATAGCCAAAAGTGAGATTGCTGGATTATATGACAGTTTTCTTTTAATTCTTGAGGAACAGCCAAAGTATTTTGGTAATGACTGTACTGCTTCATATTCTTAGCATCAATATAGATTTCTTTCATAATTACTATTCTAAAAGTAGTATGGTGGTGTGCCATTGGGGGTTTGGTTACTTTCCTGATGACTAGTGATGTTGAACGTTTTTCAAATGTGTCATTTGTATGTTTTGTTTTGAGAAATGTCTACATTACATAGGTTCTTTGCCACTTTATGGTTTATCTCACTCAGGTTATTTTATTGAAATTAGGTTGTCTGAGTTCTTTATATATCCTGGTAATGAATATGTATATACATATTCTGGTAATGAGTATATATTGCTAATGAATATATACACATTCACATTTTGCCTCTGGATATCCACTTCTCATAACATTATTTATTAAAGATATTGTTCTTTCTCTATTGTACATGCTTGGCAACTTTGTTGAAGATCAATTAATTTGAAATGATTAAACTTATTTCTGGGTTCCATTGTTTTCCATTCAACTTCTATGTCTCTCTAATGCCAGAATCATACTGCTTTTAATACTGTAGCTTTATATAGTATTTGGAAATCAAGTTGTGTGATATACATTGCTTTGTTCATGACTTTGTTATTTTGGGTCTTATAATAGCCCCAATTTTTTTTTCTATTTCTGTAATATGGTAGCTGTTTCATGGAATCTGACAAGTACTTTAAGGAGTGTGAGTATTTTACCAATATTTATGAACAAAATATGTTTCCGTTTCTTTGTGTCCTCAATTTCTTTTATAAGTGTTGCGTAGTTTTTATTGTTAGCCGTCTTTTGTCTCTTTAGTTCAATTTACTATCTGATGTTATTATCAATGGTATTGTTTTCTTAATTTTTCTCAGATAATTTGTTTGTACTCCTCAGAAGCACAGCTGATTTTTATTTTACTTTTGTATCTGACAACTTCAGTGAATTAATTCAAGGTTTACCAGTTCTTTTGAGGAATTATTAGCAAAGATTATATATACAAAGTATGATCCAAAACTATATCAAGTACTTAAAAAATATTACCGTAAAAGGCATATTGCCATTAATCCCCTTCAAAATACTCTGACTAACTTCAAACATCCGTGGCTTATTCCTGAAACTTTCTGAAGCATTTCTGGAGTCCTCTTCTGTAAGTGCTTTTAATTGCATTGCTGTGGTTGTTTCAATTTCCTGAATGGATTCAAAATGTTTACCTTTTGTGGTCCTTTGAGAAAGACCTAGAATTTACATGGTACCAGATTCCACGAATAAAATGAATAAGCACTTGTAATTTCTTTGACAGAAACTACTGTAAAAGCTGTGAATTAATTCAGGACATTAAAGTATGCAAGACAGTACAACTAAAGACACTCACAAAAGAGGATTTTCAGAACTACTTCACAAGGTGCCAGGAATAATGGGATAAGTATGTTTGAATTAAGAAGGAGCATTTTGAGAGGCATTAATGACAGTGTGTCTTTTGTTATAATAAATGTTTTTTAGTTTTTACTTATACATGTATTTCATACATAACCCTATCTATGATAATGTGTCATGTAAAAACAAAAGAACACTTTTTCATCAAATTTAGATGACATTTATTTTTCTTACCTAATTGCTCTGATTGTTACTTTCATTATAAAACTAACTATATCAACAATGAAAATCACTCTTTTGTTCCTATTTTAAGGAAAACTTTCAGCATTTCACTGTTGAGTATAATTGTTGTGAGTTAGTCAGATATGGAATTAACATATATGAAAACATTAAGATACATTCCTAATTTGATGCACATTTTGAACATGAAATAATACTCACTTTTGTCTTTTCTAAGCTATTCAGACGATGATCATATGTGTTATTGTTTGTGTCTAAACGTCCTGCTAAAATATTCTGCACTTTTGCTTTATTGGAGGTAGCTAAATCTAGAATTTGTGATTCCCTCATGGTTTGTTTCTTAGGTTTAGCGGTGCTGTTTGTAAGATAGGTTATTGCTGGATCAGTCTACTGACTGGATTGGCACTGCTCTGATCCTAGCAGTCTGCATGAGATAAAAAGGGCAGAAAGAGGCTTGCTTTCTCTTTTTGTGTTTGCTGCTTTTGCTGTCTTCCACTGCCATGAATAGTTACCCCTCTGCCACACCCGCTGCCTTGGAACCAGCCAGTTATGGACTGAAGCCTCTATAAACTATGAGCTAAATAAAACTTTCCTCCCTTAATATTTGGCATCAGATATTTTGTCTCAGCAATGAGAAAGTTAACTACCTCATGACCTCGCGCTTGCCAGGTTTGTGCCACTGAGCTAGATCCCCAGCGGTGAGAAAATTATTTTACCAATAATTTTGTTAATGTAATGTTTCATATTTATTGATTTGTGTGTGTTGAACCAGCCTTGCACCCCCACTCCAGGGACAAATCTGACTTGATTGTGGGACACAATCTTTTGATATGGTGGTGAATTTGCTGATAGTACTTTGGTGATGATATTTTGGCCATCTATGTTCATAAGGGGTATTTACCTTTTCTTATAATATCTTTGCCTGGCTTTGGTATCAGTGTTAGTCTAGTTTTATAGTTTATAAATTTGCTTTGAAAGTGTACCCTTCTCCTTAATCTTTTGGAAGACTTTGAGAATGATTTCCATTTATCCTTTTTAAAATGATTGGTAAAATAGTCTAAGATAAGCCATCTAAGCCAAGTGCTGCAGTCATTTTTGTTGAAAGTTTCTTTGTTATTTTTAGTGTGCTTTATTATTAACATAATCTACTCCATCTATTATTGGTCTGTTGATATCATTCTTCATGATTCTATCTTTTTAAATTGTTATGTCTCCAGATATTTAATGATTTCTTGAAGATTATTTTGTATTAGTGTAGTTGTTCATAGTAATTTTTTTTGATACCACGAATTGAACTCATGACCTCATGCTTGCCAGGCAGGTGTTTTTGCCACTGAGCTAAATCCCCAGCCCCAATGCTAATTTCTTAAAACTCTTTGTATTTATGTGGCATTATTGCGAGGTCTCATCTTTCATTTAAATTTTTAAGTTTTCTTGTTTTTATTTGGCTCAACTAAATTTTGCTTTAAATTCTGTTTAATCTGTTAAAAACCTGCTCTTAATTTAATTGATGTTGTCTATTGATATTCAAAGTGCCTGTTGGATTACTGTTCTGATTTTTATTATTTCCTTAATTTTATTGAATTCAAACTTAAGATTTCCTTTTTTCCCCTGGTTCCTTAAAGTGTAAATAGCAGTGTTCTCAGATCTTTCATTGTCATTAATGTAGGCATTTATAAGTTTTATTTTTACTTGTCTCAAGATGTTTCTTCTTTTGGGGGGGGATGTGGTTCTGGGAATTGAACTGAACGCCTCACAGTATGAGCTTATCAAGTACTGTATGCTAGATACTATACACCATCCCCCAAAATACTTTTTCAACTCTCTTCTAAAACATTGAATGTTCTGGAATGTGAAGTTTAATTCCACCGTTTTTTTTTCTATTTTTCTTCTGCTTTAGATTTTGAATTTTATATTATTGTGATCAAAAATATATATAAAATGGCTTAGACTTCAATTTGTTCAGAATTATTTTATGTCATAACATGTTTTATTCAGGAGACTGTTTTATGTGGGTTTGAAAAGTATACATATTCTTCTGTTGGATAGACTGTATATATGTATATGTATGCATAAAATACAAAAATGTCTTTTATGTTCATTTAGCCCAGAGTTTTATGTTTGCTGTTTTCTCATTGAGTATGTGTTGGGAGAACTTTTTTGTTGTTGTTGAAAGTGTTGTATTGAAGCTACTGCTAATAATTCACTACTATTTTTCACTTTAATTCTATTTATATTTGCTTTATATATTTATACATTACAATATTGGGTCCCTACAAGTTTATAATTGTTATTTCTTTTTGATTAATTGACCATTTTATCATTTTGTAGTGACATCTTTGCTTTTCTGTCACATGCTTTGATGGCAAATCTATGAGTTTTGACTTTACAGATGCACCTAATGTCTTTTAGTTCTCATTTGGTGTGTTATGTATTCCAGCCCTTCTCTTTCAACCTCTATGTCTGGTTCAAGATGAAATCTTTCAGGCAGCAGTTACTAGTGTCTTGTTGTTTTTTTAATTCGTTCAGTCATTTTTGTGTCTTTTGATTGCAGAATATAGTCAATTTACATTTATAGTATGATTGACAGTTGCACAATCACTGTTGGCATTGTGTTGTTTCCTGATTTCTGTTCCTTGCCTTCTCCCTGTTGTCCTTAGTGACTTTACGATTTTGTCTTTTTAGTGGTATGCTTTAATTTGTTTCTCTACCTTTTTGTGTGTATTACAGATTTTCTTTTCTCTTTGTCATTACAGCGAGGCTTGCAGAAAATAATTAATCTATTTAAGCTATTTAAAGTATTTTAATCTATCAAGTAGATCTGCTGCTTGGAATCAGGGGAGTGGGCCTGGCATCTGGGCTCTCAGAGTTAAGTATGGATCTGACTTCTCGTGGAATGATGGGCTCTGAGTATGCATGCGTTAGACTATAGCGTGGCTCTGCAGGATTGGACCTGGAATCTGACTCTGATGAACTTTTTTTTTTTTTTTTTTAATTCTTTGACCAGAGGCACAATAGCTGTGTTGAACCAGTTTTCTAGTTACCTGCAATTTTCTGTTTCTTATTACTATTGTTGACATTTTTCTTCTGATGTACATAACATTGCTTTTTTGGAAACAAATTTTTCTTTTATTAGAGAATGAAAATCATGTATATTATATTGTTGAGCACCTAAACGTTTTATGTAATATTTTCCACTAGTGATGAAATTTCTTTTGTCTTTTTTTTTTCTGTACCAGACTGCTAAATTTCTTGTAGAACCACATGTTTCTTTTAAGTTGCTGCACTATACTATATATTAAACTTTGCTGAGGTGGGTCTAAAATAGCCTTAACTCTTGGGTTATTTTAGGCCTGCATCATATGTGTAGTTTTTGTGCTTAATTCTCTACAGTAAATTCCTGGCATCTGTAGTTTTCCAATAGGTTTAGCTGAAATTTGGCTGTCCCAAGGTTTGCTTCCTATATGGTAGATATCATTCCGCAATGATCTTAGAGTGTTACAGAGCCTTGGTATACCAACAGTTTCTTCAGCTAGTCAATGAAACAGTAAACTAGATATTTGCCATGATAGGGTTTTAAATATATAACTGACAATCTCAATTTATTTGAGCTTACTGCTTTGAAGTTATCCATGTAGGCTGACACCAATACATTACGCTTTTAAAAGCAGACAGGCTTGGCCTAGGGATATGTCTCAGTGGCACTGCACCTGGCTGACAAGTGTGAGATGGTGAGTTTGATTCCCAGTGCCAAATAAATAAATAAATAAACAAATAAATAAACAAATGGAGAAACCTTTTCCTGCTCTCTGCATAAATGCATATTTTGTATGGCTTCAAATAATGCTAATGAAATTAATGTTAACTGTTAATGGAAACCATATTGCAAAGAAGATTAGTATCTTCCAGGAGGTGATGATGGTCTTTCATTTAAACAGAGAAAAAAGTGAAGCTTCTGTTCTACAATCATAAATAAGTGATTTTCCCAACAATCAAAGAACTTCTATGAAGGCCCTGACTGAAGATAAAAATCCAGACCCATAACTTTCCTCTTTATTTCTACCTTCAGACTTTAAAAGGAGAGTGTGATTTTATCTTAGATAAATTTTTTTTCTAGTTTTACCTGAATCATAGAAATCATAAGACTGTTTCTTTGTTATTGCTATATATTTGATAGGTTTATTTTAAAATATGTTAATATTCAATTGAAAAATAAGTCAGTACCAAAAATCGTTCCATGCTGGACCTTGAGTAGTTTCACCCCATGTATTAGTTTGATATTTAGTCAAAGACTCAAAGGGACACAGAAGATTAATGGAGCTCTCTTCCGTACAGAAGTGTACTTTTGGTTATTATGCACTATACATCCAGGTTGCTTTAGCCATTACAAACTCTGATTTCTAATTTTTCAGTCCACCACCGGTAACTCTGCCTGGTTAGACGTTTCCTTTTTATGTTGAAATCAGTAAGCACTTTCAAAGGAAACCGCTAGAGTGACAGCTATTTTTTTTCTTGCAGATATCTCACCTGTATGTTCAATAATTGAAAATAGTGAAAAGTAAAATAAGGTAGGATAAGTTCTTGAATTTAAGTAAACACTGATTTGTGTAACTGGGTTGTCCCAAATGTGAGATGATTCAGGACTATTCTTAGAAAGTGGGAGAAGAAGGCCTATAATAGTGCAAATATGGAAGTAAAGCAAAGCAAAGATTTGAGGTGTTATATTAATTTAGTTAGCTTTATGCTCAGAAAATGTCTTTAGTTATAAGTTATTTGGCAATTTCTAATTAGTTGCCTTCAACTTCATTTTTCATTAATTAATGTATTTATAAATAATAGCTAAGACTATTTTTGCTTATCTTTGCAAATAAAGATTAAAGTCAGTTATGAGACTTCAGAGGCTTTTTCTTTGGAACAACTCATCTGTCCTGATCTTAGTTTTAGTTTTACAAAAGCTAATGATTCAAGCACTTTGTCAGATTTGTAATTGTTTATAGAAGGAGAGTTAATCTAAGGCCATTTTCACCAACATATCACAAATTTGAACAAGATTTCACCATTTTTTCAACACTGACTGTTATTCTCGCTGTTTCATTTTTCTGGGTGTTACGTTTTAGCTGTTTTTCTTTCGTTGGTTTTGAAATACTGGATTGTACTCACTTTAGTGATTATATTAAAATCTTAAAGCCATTTACTGATTAGTGCTTTTCTTTAAGAAAACCCAGTGCTTGTGTCTCAGTTATCCATAATATAATAATCAATTATAATTTAAAATTACTTTTCTAGTCTTGTTTGGATATTTAAATTTTCTTTTATTCTAAAACAAAGAAGACTTTTAGAACATAACTTCTTAAGGCCTGCATTGTTACGGTGCATTGATTTCTGTTCTCAAAAAGCACAGTTTCTCTCTTAGCCCTTCCCCCAGGTCTTTTACGTTCTTTAATAGGTGTTTTTTTAAGACAGGTTCTGTGGATGGTCACTTCTCCTGTTATTCTGTGTGTCTGCAGCTGAAAACATTTTTATTGTGCTCACTTTGAAAAATACTATCCTTGGATATAAAATTATATGTTGGAGTTATTTTCTTTCAGTGACGATATTACTCTGTTCAGTTTTGGCATGTGTTGTCACAAATGAAGCAGCCACTGTCAGTGGGTCACTTTTGTATTGTTAAACTGTCTTTTTTGCTTAATGTCAAACACTTTATCTGATTCTTAATGTAAACTATTTTTATTATGCTGTACCTGGGGTATAACTTTATTCATTTATTCTATTTATTATTTAAAATACACAATTAAAGATACATCCTCTTCTCTTTTGGAAAAATTAAATATATTTTTTCAAATATATTATCTCTTCTATTTTTTAATTTTATTGTGTTTAACTTTTCAGTGAATGTTGACAACTTTCAGTGTATTCTCCATAGCTTTTTTTCCTATCCTTTTTTTATTAGTGTATATTTGTCATAAAGAATAAACATATTCTTAGTGGAAAATTGGTACTTGTGTATATCACATCTTGAACCACTTCCCACCCACTCGCTCTCCCCTCCCTCTTGTCTGACCCTATTCTGATCCTCTTTCCACGTCTTTTAAGATTTTTTTCAATTTGTATATCTTGACTGTGGTTGAGTTCCTTTTATCGTGTTTAATTTTTCACTTTGCTTGGTGATTGTAACTAGGCTAGATATTTACAAAGTGTTTTTGCTTGAAAAATGTTTTTATTATGAACGAACTATATCTTATACCATAATTTAAACACTTTTTCATATTAGTGTGGCCTCATACATTTATTCTACAATGTAATATAATTTGGTTATATATTTTATATATATATATATATATTTGAAAATCTATATAGTTTTCAAAAATATTTTCTGCAGTATTATATGCATATAATTCCTTTTTTTTCTTTTGCTTGTTTTTTTTGTTTTGTTTTTTTGGTACCGGGGATCAAATCCATGACCTTGTGCTTGCCAGGCAGGCACTTATGCCACTAAGCTAAATCCTAGGCCCCACATGCATATAATTTCCTCTAATGTAAGATAAAATACTCAGGGTGATTTTGTTTAAAATTTTCCTGATGGCAAATTTTTAATTTGATATATTGATTTTCATATTTATTTGAAAGAGATGACGTAGTTTTGTTTGTTTGTTGCTCTTTGTTCTTGGGTAGATTTTTCTTCTCTTAAATTCAAAATCTAATTTTCTGTGTTTGCATTTTTGGCCTTGTAGTATTATGGACAATATGGCAAATCTAGTGAAGTGAATATGGAAAATCGCTCTATCTGCCATTGCTTAGCTGAATGTGAAATTATTCTAGTAGTATTTGGTAGTAATATTATTCAGCTTCCATTGCTTAATACAGGAGGACCAAATTTAGTCTTTTTTTTGGTATCTATGACTATGATTCTAATATTCAATCTTGGAAGGGGTACTCTGTGATCCATATTTTCTAGAGAAACAAAATCCCTGAACAATGTCACAAATTTTTACAACCAAAGGGTTTGGCAATCCATCAATTTGTTGACACATTTGACATGCACTAGGTATTTGATCTTTGATTTATCTATTTTTATATTATAAAGATTTTGCCTTATAACTAGTATTTGAAGCACAAATTCTTTTTGTCATCAAAGATTTTAACTTTAAGAATAAAATTATCACTAAACAATGTTGATGGAGGTGATAGTTTGTGTTTGTATCAAAACATGAAAACTGTTCATTACTTTTTTAATAGGTTTCTGTTAAAACCATCATAGTTTAAAAAAATCACTTTCATTTTATTCAAAGAAGCTAATTTTCTAAGGAAATAGCCTTACTTAATGCATCTAATTTTCAATCAATTGGACTGACTGTACCCACTGGTTCTGCTTTCTTCAGCAGAAATTCTATGTTCCTTGTATATCCAAATACTTTAGGAGTTCGCTGCACCTTCAGCTTCACTGTACAGCTTCATATATCATGCTTTCAACTGCTCTTGGCAGGGACTGTGACTCTGTTATACATTGTTGTCTGGCCTCCCAAACCTTCTGAAATAGGTGTAGAATTCTCCATGACACTGTAACTCTCATTTTGCACCGTATAAATGACATCAGGGTCCACTGCCAGCTTGAGCAGTAGCTTGAGCCCATTGGATCACACTTGCAGCGGCCTCCAAATGGCTGGATGTATGAGCATAGTGAAATAGATCCCAGGGAATCAATTCTTGGAAGATAATTTGTGAGAAGGCTTCTGAGGAAATCTTGCTTCAAATGAAAGTTTATAGTTTTGTACCCCGTCATCTGTGATGGGCAGAATCTTATTGATTCCTTAGATGACTTCAAGCATCTTTGCTATTGTCCTGATGCAAAGTGTTGGGCTTCTTTTTAATGGTAATATGTTACTATTTTCAGCAATCATGCTCTCCTTTGCCTGAACTATACAGGCATGTCTTTCTGGTCAAACTACATGTTTTCAAATATTTAGTTTTGATTTATTTTCCTCTTAATTCTCACTGTAGATCTGTCCAAAATCATCTAGCAGTACACAGGCTGCAGGTTACCTTGAAATTTCCTGTTCCAGATCAATTGGGCAACTACCATGAGCTCAGACTCTCACCAGGTCTTGGATATATACAAAATATAGACGCATTCTTGCCAAAATGAAACATACAGTCTCTAGTCCAGATTCTAATGGAGTTCTTTTTGCATCAAAAAGCTTACGAGCCTAACGTTTATTGTCTGCATTTCTTTCAGTACTGTGGTCTTTTGAACTTCAGGCAGAATCAGCCATCAAGCTGTGTTCACAGGAATCTAGAACTTTTCTAGCCCTGTTTTCCAAACTTTTCTAAATTCTTTCTCTAATAAATCTAAGGACTATGAACCATGTGATTAGGTCTAATCACAGAAATAAATATACTTCCATAGTACTAAAATCTGCAATAGTCATTTTCTGTCACTGAGACGCAATTCCTGACCACTTCAGTTAAAAGCAGAGCACTTGGTTTTGGCTCGTGGTTTTCTGAGGTTTCAGTCCACAGCAGTCTGACATCAAGGCAGCAATGCCATGGTAGAAGGAAGCGGCAGAGAATATGTGCAAACCGCATTGTCACTAGAAATAAAAGAGAGAAAGAGGAGCTGGGAACAAGAATTCACCCTGCAAGGTCATGCCACTGGTGACTTGCTTATTCTGACCTTTTCCTATCTTTGACCACATAAGATATTTGGTGGATATTTTAGACCTAAATCATACCTTTTCCTATCTTTGACCACATAAGATATTTGGTGGATATTTTAGACCTAAATCATAACAAGGTAAAATTTCCAAGGTGTCTCCTTGCTAATTCACTCTGTCTTGGAAAAAATTACCAAATAACAAAAGAATGTTGATAGCAGCAATAAAAACAAATAAACTGGATGCAAAAGGCATATTAGAGCCATGATTTTTGGATTCATATACTGGCTCTCTTTTTTGTGACTAATCTGTTGAAACATGTATATAAAATGTACACTTTTCTTAATAAATTTTTCATTGGTTTTTACAAAATGGTCAATTTTCTAAAACACTATCCAGGCTTATTTGAATGATATGGCGAGTTTGGTTCCAGAGTACCAAAATACTCTGAGTATTGCAATAAGATGAGTTATCAAGTCTAGTTTCCCTGTGCATAAATTTATGTTTGTACTCCATGATTATCTGTGTGGTACACACTAATATTATGTCTAAAAATGTATATATCCTAATTTTAAAATATTCTGCTGCTAAAAATCTGAGCTTTCAGAGATATATAATCATTTTTTCTGGTGTGATATATTTCCATGATGTTGAAGGCGGGTGTATATAATCAGTGTGGTGGCAATTAACAATGTGGTAGGTTCTTTCAAAAAAGGAAACCATAAAGTTTGATACACTGATTGACTCTTCCTTTTACAAAAGCTATCTCTTTAGTATGCAAAATGGTTTGATAATGCTTTTTGTTTCTTTGTTTGTTTGTTTCTTGATACCAGGGATCAAACTCATGACTGTGCACTTGCAAAGCAGGCACGTATACTGCTGAGCTAAATCCCCTGGCCCCTATTTAATAATATTTTATCTGCATTACAATTTCTTTTAAATTTGGAGTCAACTCTCTTCAACTATATTAAAATCTTTTCATCCAAGTTATGGAGTATTCTAAATGTAGAAGCATTAAATCCCCATGTGTTAAAGTTTTATTACTATGATTGGAATCGTTCAATCACATCTTCAAGTTGCATTTCTAATTCTCGTTCTCTTGCCATTTCTGTAACTCTGCTGTGAGTTCCTCCACTGCATATTTTTCCCTCTCAAGGTAATTTGTGATGATTGAAATTAACTTCTTTCAAATTTCTCTTAATGTAAATATTTTACTCCATTCTCAATGAATACTGAATATTCTGAATGAAATTTAGAATGATGAATATTTTCTAAGGGTTTTGAAATTTATTTGTCCTACATGGAAAACAAAATCATAAACTATGGCATCTATAGAGTAATAAGTTTCTTAAATAATAAAATTTGAAAGTCAAAAAGACTCTTTAGCAAATGGAATATAAAACAAATATTGTACTAAGAAGTGAAAACTCAACATTACTTCATCAAGTTGCTCTTGGGTAACCAGATACATTATTATTGAACTGTAATATTTTGAAAGGATTACTATTGTTCTAAATAGTAGGTATCCAAAAGAGCTTTACATACTCATGAACCATATTGTCAAAAAATGTGATGGCTTCCAACCTTTGTTTTTCCTTTGAGGTTGTTCCACAGGTAAAAGAGACTGAACATAATTATTAAAAACCCTAGGAATTTTGGAAGGATAAATGAACATTTGCTTTAATTTATTCACTAGCTCCATTAATACCTCACAAAAGAATGACATGTTCTTGGAAGATTTGAAACCAGCCATCTGCTTTCTTTAGGAAGGAATGCCTCAGATTCCACCTCTTTTCAAAATAAAAGTATTTCTTCTATGCTGAGAATTAGGTTTTGAGTGTGAGCACTTTCATCACTAGCGTAGGTAGATAGCTGGATAATGTGCTGCAACTTCTATGTCACCCATTGCGACTTGGCTTTGCGTTTTCATGTTATGCATGTGTCTTCTTTTTCGAGCCCCATGAACTTCCCATTGTTAGTTTCAAACTCATTTCCTCCAACTTCTTCATTTTTCTAAACCTTCACATAATTAAAGAGAGTTACAGCCTTCCTGTGGATTAGCCCTTTGTTAAAGGGAGTGTGATCTTGGTTTCATGCTCTATGTGGACCACTAAAACTTTATCTGTATCAATGATTGTTTTATTTTCTTATACTTTATGTGTCCACTTTTAATTTCTTACAAGAACTTTTTCTTAGTATTCTCAACATAGCTAACTGGGAAAGAGAGAGATTTTTGGCTTATCTTAGCATTTGATATGGCTTTGTCACTAAGGTTGATCACTTTTAGTGTGACAGGCCTCCTCGTGACATCAGTCCCAGCGTACAAAACGCTGCTTCCTGGAGAAGGTTTTCAGTGTCCCGTCTCCCTACACCAAGATCCTGCAGCATTTCTGGTGGCTTGTGGCCAGGATTTGGAGATGGTGTATTTCCAGTGCTTTGTTGCTGGAGTCCAAACTTCAGTACCAGAAGCAGCTACCTTGAGTAGCACTAGCAGATTGTTGGTTGACCCCTCTTGATGTGTCAAGATCAGAGCTCTAGATACAAAATAGATCCCAGAGGCACAAGAATCAGTCCAGGAAGTGCTGCCTGCCAGATTTGGTAAGACCAGTTTCAATTTGGGAGGCCTGCTTTTAAAGAGAAAGATGGGGAGATTGATCTCAAAATTACATGAATAAATTTATTGAAACTAAAGCTGCAACTCTCGAGAGCTGTGTGTCACACTGGAATACAGAGCTGCCCAAGAAATTCCACAAGAAAGAAAACTACAGCTCCAATGCACTGGGCATGGGTTGGAGTCATTGTGTGTTTGTGTGTGAACAAGAAGGGAAATGGGAATTCCGTGACCACAGGGCTGAAGCAAGTGTTGAGTCCTGTTCTGCAGCTGCATGGTGACCTTCTTTAGGGTAAGGGCAGCAATTGGCCCCCAGGAGCTCTCCCAGTGCTAGGAGGAGCCTGAAATATCTCTGCAAGGAGAGAGGTCAGAGACGGACAAAGAGAGTGTGTGACACTTCCAATATAAACCCTTCCCCTTCCCTCCTCCTTCTCTTATGCATGGAAGTTGTCTGTTAGGGGGAGGAAATTAGTGGAAAGCAGAGTAAACCAACTCCCATGCAATGTATGTTAAGGAATTTTTTTAAAGGGATATTCAGGTGACTATGTTGTTAAGCTGACCCCCAGAAAACTTCAGACCTTCTGTGAAAGTAATTGGCCATGCTTTGGGATGAGATGTCCTCCTGAGGGCCCACTTGAAAAGAAGATAATTAGCCAAGTGTTCAAAGCTGTTACAGAGGACTCAGGCCATTTTGATCAATATCCTTAATTAAATGTTGGTAAGATCTTTCCATGTGTGCTAGAGATACATCTTCAGGCTTTGGAAGCTGAAGGCAAGACATCTTGATGAGTCAGAGACTGGCCCTTGGGATTTTGGTACAAACACAATGCAAAGTAAATGTGCTTCCAAGTTAGGATAAGTTGAAGAATCATTGGACTTAGTGAATGAAATACTCCCTGATAATCCCCTTGGACTTTGGGTGACAACTCATGGATGGAAAACACAAGGAAACCTAACATGATAAAGTATTGTTGTTCCATTTGGCCACAAATCACCATCCTCACCCCACCCATGTTTTGTACAAAGTTAAGATTGGATGAAGACTGCATATTCTATCTGTTGATTGAATTTGTTAATGATAAAAGACTGGAGGTTCAGGGGGAGATAGATTACACTGTGTTCAGGGAGAAATAGATCATACTCTGTGTCGGTGACAGGGAGTAACTGTCCCCTTTCCCCTAAAAACTTGGAGACTTAAGAAAAGAGAGCATTCACCTCTGTTCCTCTCCACTACATGGGATCCTCTGGAATCCCTATGCCCAACCTGTAAGCCACAACACCCCAGATGGCTCCATCTTGAATGGACTTGGTGCCAACTGAGGTGAGTCCAGTACCTGGTTCCATGTCACAACTGAATAAGGGAAAAAAGATTGCCCTTTTCCTTGACTCTCAATGAAATTGGAAAGCCACTAAGCCCTGCACCCCAGTTGTTTTTTAAAAGAGTCAATCATAAAATATTCATGCTGTGGCATTGGTGCCAGCCCAGAGTCACAAAAAGAGCCCCTTATTACAAATCTTGGCTAATTGGTAAATTTACTTTTTGCTTCCAATTTAAATTGGTATTTTTATTTAATTAATATGCTTAAGACTTTTTTATGGATTGTAAATCCTAAACTATAATTACCAGATTAATTTTCTCTTTTCTCTGTTTTCCACGAGTGTTAAAATAAGAGTACTAATTCAGGTTACTTAAAGCTACTTTGACAGAAGTCCAATTTAAAAATCTAACAATCTGAGACTAAAGAAGAAAAAAATGAGTGTATAACCCAAATAATAGAAACATAATTTGAAAATCAAAAGCTAGGCTAAACATACAAAGAAGACAACTCAGCTCCTTTTAACTGTTTTTCTGTTTTTTCCCATAAAGGTAGAGAGTGGAAGAATCTATTACTTCCCACCACTTGGGAGAAGCAGGGTAGGTGCGAGGCTCTACTTTCCCTGATATGGGATCTATGCTTTAAAGTTAATTTTTTTCTCCAAAGGTAAAGCAGAAAATAAAGACAAAACCTTAACACTCTGACCCTACTGCTGACTCTAAGTGTATACTAGGTAGTTTTACTCTTCCTCTTTCTGACTGTTGTTAATTTATTATCAGAAATGTCTTTGCTAATTGGTCACTCCAAAAAGTTCTGACTTGTCAATTTATAATGAACTTACAACAGATTATTAGAGCTATAGCTCAACTCAGCCAATATTTCTAAGAGTTCACTCTGATCTAAAAGTAATGGTCTGTGTGGCTGTGTGTTTTTGTTCACTGGGTTAAGTCACTTCAAAAAATTTTTATTTTTCTCTAGAACTGTTGACCGCTCACATTAAAATAAGCTAAAATTATTGTGGTTCACATATCTGAACAGTAGATTAATTTAAATCAGTGGATAAGAATAAAGATATTTTAAAAATAAGTAAAGTTTCCATCCAGATTGTAGGTAACCTAGAAAACCACAATAATATCCAAAATTAATTTCATAAATGCAATGCCTATTATTGTCTGTGTGCAATAATTTAAGAGTTTTTCCTTGGTCAAAGATATTTTGTAGAATTATTTAAAATGTTTACTGTTAATGACGGGTCACCTAAAGCACTTGTTAAGGTTACTAAGTGGAAAAACCCTGCATGTGGGAAACCGCTGGAAAAAAACTCCTCTTTGTGTTTGAAAGAGCAGCTGCCTAGAACAAAATATGTTCAGTTACTCCACTGATGGGTGGCTTGTCTAGTTTTCCCAGGGTTTTACGGGGCCACAAACAAAGTTATTAAATAAATTATTATGATATATTTAAGCTAGTTAAAAGCAAAAGATTAAGCTCTCTGTGCCCCAGACAATAAGGTTTTCTGGTTCATAAACTGTTGGTTAGAGGTGCATCTATTGGTTTTGATTAAATAAATATTTTGTTATGGTATTAAGACACAGTTGTACTGGATAATAGGTCTCTATGTGGTCATACACATTGTTTCCTAAACTTATGAATTCTAAAGATGTCCTTTGATTTTTGTCAATACAGAATTGACACGAATTCCATATAAACCTATTTCATAAAGTCTAAATTTGCATTAAGAGTAAAGTCTAAGTAAATACTTGTAAAGATTTCTATATAGTTGTGATATTAATAATTGCTAACCACATGGTATATTAAGTAACTTTATACTTTTCCCCAAAATGTATAGGTCTTTTTAAGATTCAAACTTGAGAAAGACACTTTATTATACTGAAAACCCTCCAATTGTTCATGATGAGAGACTCTTTCAGGTTTATGTTTATGTGATTGTTCTATATTCTTATTATGCTACTTTGATGTACCTACACCTTATATAGTTGTTGCAATGCCATTACAGTGATTCGAGATTAGACATTAATAACTTTAATAAAGTACAATATATATCTATAAAGCAAGCATGCACATTATACTTAAATATCACTCTGGTAATAAAGTGACTAAAAAATAACAAATCCGCAAAAAGCCATTGTATGTCATTTGATATCTTGTAATTACATAGACAATTAACTAAAAAGTCATTTTATACTAAGATAAAATTTAAACTTTTTAAATAAATATAAATATAATAGTTCTAATGCAGTGATCTCTTCATGATTGTTGTGATAATTTACTATGTTTCCCTTGAACTCAACCTGTCTCTGTAAAACTTTTTAACTGTCATCTGTGCATATTTGACAGGAATTCAGCTTCCAAGACAACCATAATTGGTAAGAAGTAACAGTTCCCTAGTCATATATATTTCAAGCTTACCAAATCTTAAAAGGTAACTGAACTAAGAGGACAGCTACTATTTGGCCCTGGCCCACCAAGTTCAATAGGAAAAGTCAACCAAGTTCCTGAGCAAGTAGATTGTTAGACCTCAAAGTAAATAAATAAACCAAGGAACAGTGTGCTAAAAGTAGGGTCAATAAAGAGAGAAATGTTTTCTATACCTCCATAGGCAGTTACATGGTCAAACAAGACTGTGACCCATCCTGGAACCTAACAATATTAGAAGAGTTGAGGGTCTCTACATATGATCCTACCAGTAACCCCTGGGAATCATTAACTCACCCTAATATTTGGCAAAAAATAAGATTAAGTTCGATTAACACCAGTCTTACTTTAGCTTGGTCTTAAACACCAAGCAGAAAAGTATAAACAAAGATATAAAAGTTACAGTGACAAAGAGGGGCCTCTAATTGCTGACCATTACTGACACTTTCCAGTCACACTTGAGACAGCATAAGAGGCAGCTGGTTATAATTGTCCTTTCCATTCTAGTGTTCATATTTTGTTCACATGAGCCATAAACATTATTTTTACCCAGAGACTGCCCTTACCGAACTATTTCCCCCATTTTATCCAGCTAAGTTGCTCCTAGACGAAGGAACATAACAAAGAAAACAAATTTCTGTTCACAAAGTTAAAGAAAACTTATCTGAATATATGAGAGGAGACAGTTGTGATAAACTGTAGCCTTGTCGTTTTCTCAGCAGATATGAACAGGCTCTCCTCCATCTTTTTTTGTTAACTTTTTATTCTTTTGGTACACTTATACGTGCATACTGATGGCATTCACCGTAGGGAGTTTGTACCTGTACATGATACCTCTTGCTTCTTCTTTTTTTCCCATTTACCAATGCTCCCTTAACCTCCCATTCCACTACTTATTTACAAAAGCTTTGTTTATATATTCCTTCTATTGTTTTTTTTATTGTCTCTTTATTTCTTTTCCACATCCTCCTCCATTGCTCCCCTTCACATTTGAACATTTTGCTCATTTCCCAATATGTATTATATATTTTGTTCCTTATTTATACTTCTGGTTTGTCACACCACAGAAACCATGCAATATGGTTTGAGCATGAATATTTGATACATACACTAGAAACCATGATCACATTTCTATAAAAAATAGAGCAATCAATCAAGAAAAAAACAAGATAAAGGAGAAAAAGAAGAAAATGGAAAAATATGTCTACTTCAAGGGGTGTCTCTGCTGTCACTGGTACCAATGTGAGTAGACAGAGTTCAAATCCCACTTGATTAATCCCAACAAGCCAGCAGTAGCTTTAAGAGCATAGGAGGGCAGTGAATAATCCCAGCAAGCCTGCTCCTTTATTTCCACTAAAGTTTAGGCTGGTTTCTGGCTGTGAAGCTGGAACCCAATTTGTTCAACGCTTTACACTCTGTGCACCAACTGCCAATTTGAAATCAATAGCTTCACCCTGAGAGTAGAAGCCACCCTGAGAGCAGATGGAGCTAGCCCACATCTGTTTGGAGTTCTGAGATCAGTTG
This sequence comes from Dolichotis patagonum, assembly GCA_004027295.1. Classification (NCBI taxonomy): domain Eukaryota; kingdom Metazoa; phylum Chordata; class Mammalia; order Rodentia; family Caviidae; genus Dolichotis; species Dolichotis patagonum. Next base: position 97,026 of record PVJX010001182.1, on the reverse strand, counting down.
TTTCTTCTACAAATGGCTACTGGCCTATCACCTTTCCTGGGGAATGTCTGAGCCTCAACAGGTCACTACAGTCCACTCCACTCACCACTGCATCCCACTGGTCCTCTCCATGGAAGCTTCTGGGTTGCCAGTATTCACTGTACGTCATGGGATCAAGGCCCCTCTTATACAGCGAGTCTGGATTCAAGGAGACTGGAGTTCAAGCATCAGAGGAGGAGAGTGGGACCCCCCTGTTGACATGCTGGGGCTGGGACTTTTACAATGTAGCTATATCAGCTTCTGTGCAGGGATGTGCACTTCTTATGTAACTCTGTAATATAAATCATACCAAATCAGATTGTAGAATATTAATGCATATGCAACCAGACAGTAAATTGTTAGTGAATGTTCATATCAGTGAGTCAAAGATCCAAAAACTGCCTAAAAGTGTGCAACTACACCTTGTACAGCACTCGGCCGTTAGATATGAATCCATTGAGTCGGTGCCTGCAAAATAGAGTTTCTTCCTGGCAAAAAGGCCTTGGTGTCTCATCTTTCAACATGAATATCCCACAGCATTATCGTTTGATTGAAAGTGAGAACTCCTTCATTTGATTATTTAGAAAACAATGTGGGATGATTCATTGGCTTTATTTAAATTTTGTTGTGTCTCACGGAATAGGAAGAGTTAAAAAGACTAAGAGTGATGGAGAAATGGTGCTGCAGAGAACAATTGAAGCACATAAAATATTTATTAAATTCACCATCATATATGAGCTTGTTTCCACTGCCCCAAGCTGTTCACATTAGTAACACTAAGTATCACTGATCACAGAGCATCTATATCACAGACATAATGGTGAAAAAGACTTTTGAAATATTGTATCACCAAAATGTGAGACAGACATACACAAATATTGCTGGAAAAATGGTACCAATAGATTTGTTCAATGTGAGACTGCCACAAAACTTTAATTTGCAAAAATATAAAATACCTGCAGAGTCGAAAAGAGTTAAGTGTAATATAATATTTGCCTGTAATATTTCTGCAACAAATGGTGTTATGAAGTCTATAACAACATATCAATACTGAAACTGCATCCTTATCTTATACCATATATAAGAAATAATCATTAAAGAACTATGTATAGAACCTAAAAGTATAACATGCAAATAAACATTCACAAGACTAGATTTGGCAATGATTTTTTGGCAATGATACTAGAAAAACAGACAGAAACATCTACATTCAACTCTGTAAAATTTTAAATATCTATGCATCTAAGGAGAATACAGTCTATACAAATAAAAGTCAAAATAGGGGATAAGAGAAAATACTTACAAATCATCTATCTGCTTAGAGGTTAGTCTCCATAATATATAAGAATCCCTTGCCTACCATGTATGAGGGTATGAGTTCAATCCCAGATATCAAAAAAAAAATTCCTACTGTTAAACATCTGAAAAGAAAAAGTGAAATATCAAAAAGGAAAAAGGACTAAAAACCACAGTTATACAAACAAGATATGGATAAGCCAATAAACATATCAAACAATGTTCAAAATCACTAGTAAAGATAAAATACAAATAAAATCACATTTATATAGCATATTGCATTCACTGAAAATGAAAGAAAGCCAAAAATAGTTTGTGTAAGTAAAAGTAGATGTGATGACATTCGTACCCTGTTGATGGAAATCTAGAATGATATAGTAATGTGAAAACAGTATGGCAGATCTCAGAAAAACTAAAAATAGAATAAACATATTGTCTTAGTTACATTTTACTCATTGCTGAGACAAAATACTTAACACCCAAAATGGAGGAAGGAAAGGTTTATTATAGGAAGGAATTATTTATTACAGTTCTTAGAGGTGTCAGTCCATACTTAGATGGCTCCAAGCCACAGGGTGGCATGGCGGGCTTCCATTCATGGCTGCCTGCAAACAGCAAGGTGTGAACTGGCAAAAGAGAGATACACTTTCTTCCTGCTCTTACATCGTATGCTGGCTCCAATCCTAGGCAGGTGTAGCACTTACACCACCAATCCAAGCACTAGACTACAAACCAATCACAAATGCTAGATTTGGTCGAGTCCATAATTGCATGAGGCTTGGGGGCCATTAACACAAACCATGACACACATAACCCAATAATTTCATTTAGGAATATGTATCTGAAATATTGAATGCAAAATCTCAAAGTGATACATTTACCCAGCCTAAATGCTAGCCACATGTTAAAATAGGACTGAAACTTGGAGACACTGGGCTAAGTGAAATAAGACAGCAATAACTGGACAAATGTTGAATGATTTCACTTATTTATGTGCAATGTACCTACAACCATCAAATTTGCAAAGAAGAATGAGTGATGTTAGAGCCTGGGGGCTTAGAGGTTGTTTAATGTGTATAAAATTGTTCAATTTGATAAGATGAAAGATTTTTGTAGATTTGTTATACAGTGTTATAAATACAGTTATCACTATGAAACTGTACTTAAATATGGTTAAGATCATGAATTTTATGTTACATATGTTTGTGTACAATTTACCAAATACAGTATGGCACTGGAGTAAAGAATAAAATAATGGCAGAATCAGTGATGAAAGCATATTGTTTGTAACCTAAATGTAAAAATATTTGTAACTAAATTTATGCAAATCATTAAATATACAATTACAATATCAAAGTGACTTCTTTCCTTACTAATTTTATATAGTATTTTAGCTTAAACATATTATTTAGAAAACTTTTGAGCAAAAGAAACTAAGTGAATTATGTAGAATTTTAATTTATTTTTTTACAATTACTTATTTTATAATATGTTTGTGTGAACATTATCATATAAATGAAAATGTGATTAGTTAAATAATATTTTCTAGTATTATATAAAATATTGGAATTATCTTATTTAAATTATAAATTTGGGATGTATTGTTTTCTACTGTAAGAATCACTAAGCTCAACATTTTGTTTAAAACATTATGGAGTGGTACTGAGGGACTCATAGTCCTAACATATTAATACAAAATATTCTTGTATAAATAAAATGGGATTGATAAGTGAGAGGACTCAAATGGTGTTAATCACTCTAATTTCCATGTTTAGATACTTCTTGTGATTTGAAAACCGAGTATCTTTATGGGTTAGTTACTTACAATCATATAATATTAGTTTCATAAAACAGATAATTACATTTTATGCATATAATCAATGTGGCATTACAAACCAACACAAATTTTCTCAATAGAAAATAAAAATTTTATTCTGTCTTTTTTTTTATGCATTACGCCATGAAACCTAGAAAATTTATCATTAAATCTTTCTCTTCTGTGTTGATCTATTACATTTATTTTGATTTGCTTTAAGACTCATTCATAAAATCCTGTATGTTACCATGAATTGGCTAGATATTTGGTTAAAAAGAGTGTTTTTGGATGGGATCCACATTTGATTCAATAACCTCAGTAAAGAATATAGCCCTCAAAGTGTATTGTGGGTGCCTCATCCAGTCCTCTGAGAGCCTAAAAAAAGGTAGAGCAAGGGAGAATCTGTCACTTCTGTTTGACAACTTGAGATGGGCATAGATCACCTGCTTTAACTCAAGACCTACTGCCTTATTTCCTCTGTTTTACAGGTCTTCACACAGAACTACATCTGTGCCTATCATGACTGTATACTTTCAGATGACTGAATGTAGAAATTCTCAACCCCTATCATCATGTAAGTCAAATCCTCTAATACTGTACATGTATATAAAAGCAGTATATGTATTTGTGTTATTAGTGTATACATAGGCATTATGACTCTATATATGTGTTAATAATCTGTTACATATATGTATTTATGATCTATAATCTTTTTTAACTAGAGAAACCTGATAATATATTATCTTAATATTTAAGTCATATTTATCACAAGAAAATTCTACTACACAAGGAATGTGATAAAAAATGTATCTTGAACCTCTGAATAACAATGATATAATTTGTAGAGTTGCAATAATATCACATAAAAACTTTAATTTTGCTTTAAATAGTTCATGTGTTATTTAGTGTTAGCACAAATTTGCATGTTTATATTTTTAATAACAGCTAAATATTTGTTTGCGAACATATATATTGCTTAATCATCCAGTAGTTTAACAAGAGATGTTTCTAATGTGACATGATTTTTGAAATTGCATTTTTTGCGTCATTGTAGACTTGTTTCATAATCGTTTTCTCCATTTTTATTTTGCTTCTGTAGTATAATTTCACACACATATATTTGAATAAACATTAACTTTATAATGCTTTTACATTTATTGAAAAATTATGAAGGAATCCTAGAGAATTGTCATGTACTGTCCATCCAGTTTTCCTATTATTAATACCTTATAATAATATGAAACCTGTGTCATAATCAGTGAAGTAAATTTGATGATTATTTAATAACAACATGGTTTGTTTTAATAGAATTTCCTCACTTTTGATGTTTTCCTTTTTTGTCATTATTTAATCAAGCAAGAATGTCATAATACATTAAGTCATTTGATGTTTCTTTAGGTTCAAAAAGTGTCTGAGTTTCTCAGACTTCCCTAACTTCTGATGACTTGACAGTTTGGAGGCATATTAGTCAGACCTTTGAAACTCAGATATGGTGATGTTTACCTTGTAATTGGACATGGGTTGTGTGTCTTTTGTGTATGTGTAGCAACTCCATAGATGAAAACTTTCCTTTTTATCATATTATATCAAGGCCATGGTAGTTATCACTTGACATTGATGATATTTACCTTGATTATGTATCTAATGTAGCATCATTCAGACTTCTCCACTGTAAAGTTATTCTCTTTTCTTTTTTACAATCTTTGGAAGAAAATTTTCCTTCTGAAGGACAGAAGGAAGTTGTGCACACCATTTTATGATTGCAATGTCTAGATAAGCTGAAGAGAATTCCTAATTCTGGACAATTTGTGTATTCTCCTGAATGTAATAATTTTTAAAACTATTTATTTACATCAGGGTAGCTATTTATTATGTACTTGAGTGTATATATATTTTATATGAACATCTTATTTCCTTGTAATTTTGTTTTTCTCTCATTGAATATGAGATACTTTTCCATATCATTATGTAGATTTTTCTTTCATTTCATTAGCTACATGTTTTTCAACATGATATTTTACTGCTTATCACATGCACATTTTTTGACATTTTAGGAGTTCTGAAATACAGATGTCTTAAAAATTAATGGCATCATATATTTATCATACATCTATGGTATGCATATAACATTTGTGACCACTGTATATATGTGTGTATATATATAAAATATTTGAGCAATGAAAGCTGTTCATGTTTTCACTACCTCAATTGAAGTTGTTAGGACTAGTTACTGCCTATGTCAAGTTTGATATAGATTTGTTAGTAGCAGAATGCTACTTGCCTAGGATTTTACAAGGGCCTAGGCTTGATCCCCAGCAATGCAAACAAATAAGTATACAAACAAACAAGAGAGAACTACAAGATAAATCAAAGAGAGAAATTAGAAATAAGGGTATGCAAATTGTCATGTAGGGATGGCTTTTTAATGAAGCGGTAGAGATCTTTGGAGTAGACAAATGGTGGGGTACGGGACAAATGAAATTCTCAAGAGAACAGAGGAACAGCAGGAGAAAATGAAAATATCCTCTCATGGAGAGCTTTTGCCTGAGAAATCCATTTATTTAAATTCTAGTGGAAAGCACACACAAAGGATATGGCAATGTGTAAAACTATGACAGGCAAAAGCCCAACTGATAGCAGCACTGGCTTTAATTTACCTATTAAAATTAACCTGTAGAATGGCTGAGATTCAAATTTGATTTTGTAGCTACAATGAACATGGGGTCATCTCACCTAACTTAGAATAATCTTACAGGAATACAGACAGCAGTACCTAATGTAATTGGAGGCTGCTGTGGACATGAGTGTTCCAAAGCAGTCATGAATACAATTGATAAAACAGTCGTAGAAAAAGCCCTTCTACTGGCTGTCTTGAGTATCCCAGCTGTGAGCTGAATCCGTAACTCCCAGTTCCCTATTTATACCATCTACTGTCTGTAGGTTGGTACCCTGTGAAATTCATTCTCTTGACTAAGTGGTCCTTCATCTCCTGAATGCCACCACCACTTCTTGTCTTTCCCTCCCAGGGCCTCAAGAATCTGGGTTGGAGCTTGTTACTTCCTCACTCCACTAATGGTAGCTTTAAGAAGCATCTTGAGCTCAGTCCTATTTCAGTGTTAGATAACTGGAGTAAGGATATTTGTAGTGCTTTATTTTTATTAAAAATCTCTTCCCTGAGCTGGCTCATATTAGCAGCTTTATTCACATATTTTCCTTTCATACCCAACTTGAGCTGACCTACTCCTGATTGCCTCTTTAGAGCAAACAGTGGTGGAAAATCTATCGTGCTAGCTTATTAAATTATCATAAGAAATATGACTGTCAAATGAACCTAAGTGCTTGACTTACAAAAAATGATGCAAGAAAAGTTAATTAAAATGTGAGGGCCAGTTATTATTCTACTGAAAGAAAGAAAACTCCAATAACATAGGCCTGTTCACCAAGCTAATTCTGTCTTTGTGAGCATATATTTGGAAAAAATTGTAATAGAATTTTTGTGGTGATAAATTCGTACTAAATGGTGCATGATTTGAATTCCCAGTATCATCTCTTAAAGGTGAGGTGACATTTGCACTGACACAGCCTACATTAATTTTGCTTAGGTTTTATCCTTGAACCCATGTTCTGACTTTCCTGGACGGTGCTGGGTTTACATTGTTATTTTTGACTCTTTAAATTCTTTTGCATATAAAGGAATAAGTGACACTGTATAATCTTCATAGAGTTGGTAGGTAAAGACAAAAACAACAGATCTCACAGACATTGTAGGAAAATCAAAGGACCAAACAAGTGTAATAATTGAAGCACTAAGTCATGCAGTGGTAAACCTTATGTTCAAGTAAGAAGAATATCATGTTAACCTAGTGAAATAGAGTGAGTTATAGACTTTTATCTATTTTCTGAAAATGTGTTTGCAAATTTATGATTTCAAAGATGACAAAGTATTGTTATCAGTTAAAAAAGACTAAAATGTGACAATTCTTAATGAGTGTATTCTGGATGGTTACCTGCCCGCTACATCCATTTTATATCAAGCAATACTGTAAAGAATTATGAGTCAATATCCAGAAGCATTGAGTTCATTTAATGTTCAAGCTAGTCAATTCAATCAAATACCCAGTTTGGCCTGAGTCAGTTTTCCAGCAGATGGAACTATTAACTCAAGGCTTTGTATTAAGGTCACAAAACATCAAAGATGACAACATACGGGTTTATCAAAAGGATAATAGGATAGAGAATTTGAGAAATTGTTGCTGCTATAGAAATCGTCAATAAAGCTATAGATAGGTATTTAATTACAGAATGACACTCCACAAAATATAATGAAAAAATTCTCTCCAGGAAAGTTTCATTAACAACTATATGTATTGCATCAAAACAAACAAACAAACAAACAAAGAAACAAACAAAAAAAAGATAATGGAATTTAAGTCATTATCTCCCCTGGCAATGAAGTAGCAAAGAACATTTGACTGTCCCCTTGTTATGGTAGCTTTATAAAACTAACACAAGTAACAAATGCTTCTCAAATGATTAACCTAAATCTTATTTGGTCACTTAGAAATCAGGAAGCAAGTTCTGATTTCTACTCTAATTTAGAGTAAATCTATGCTTATGGTTATATAGAAAAAAATCAAAGTCCTTTGTACATTTACTAACGTATATAAAAGTATACACAAATTAGTATAGTTGTCTTACATGTTTTGTGTGTTCGTCAGCCCATCAGTGTGGATTTTCAGTCTGTACACATGATAAACTAACTTTATGAGGTCCTTAAAGATAAATGAGTCTGAGCTGAAAAAATAATGGGAGGTAGAAGAGTGGAAAGGAACAGAACTGAAATATGTTGTGTACATGTACCAATCTCCTACAGTGAATGCAATCATTATTTATTGGAAACACATACTAATAAAAATAAAAGCAAAAGAAAACAAAACATCTGGTGATTTTTACAGAAAGAGACTCATAGACATGCTGGAAGTTACTTTAGCTCTGTTCTCTGTCATTCAAGATAGTACTTGTTATAGAAAGTTTACAATAGAACTGATGTATACTACTGAGCCATTAAGCTTTCAATGGAAAATAGTTTTGGAATGTTTGAGGAAGATAGAAAAGCTATTTCAGCTGTGAACTGTATCTGGCTAAGGCAATTTGGTATTGCAGAATTCTTGTTGGGATATAGAGGTGGAAAATTTGGTAAGCATGTAAGCTGATATTTTTTAACTTTGATTAGACTTGAAGTGAAATATTGAAGGTTGAAGATATCCTCTAATTCTTTAGCTTGCTGGTGAGGTAGATGAGCTTAATCCTATAATCCATACCTTAGCTCTCACCAGGAGAAAATGCATTCATCTCTTCAAATACACAGGTCCTTCTAATTGCCACTTGGAAGGCAACTGAATAGAATAAAGCCCTTTCTTAAGAACCATAATGCAATAATTATAGCCAAAAGAAGCTAATCCGATTTGTAAAAATAATTGGGGTCATTATATTCAGACTAAAGAGTGGAAGACTAGTATTACACAAATGGAATTATAATCTTCACTATCTGATTGATAAGCTCAGGGAAAGGAAATTTCAAAAAAATTTAGTCTGAATAATTATAAGAATAGAAAGTTTAAATGATCACATTCCAAGGCCTATCTGACATTTCATGGGACAGTAAGCAGAGAGAAAAACATCATTATAGCATAGAATAACCTATCACACTTCAATTACTTCTCAGTGAACATAGTTAAAATCTTAACAATTTAATTGTACACCATTATGTTACATACACAAGAAATAAACATATTCCTTAGCAAAGTATCACTTGAATCTCTTTTGACAGTGAGTTTACACTCAAGAAGACACTGACTAAATGAACTAAAACAATGAAAATGCAATTCACTTTTCAAGATAAGTATATCGGTATAAAATCATCCTCAATAAGAGGTACTGAATGTAATTTCTCTAATTATAAACACATATCAAATCAATAAAGGCTTAGACTTCACTATTTTTCTGTTCAACCATAATTTATTGGACACTTCAATATGCTCAATATGGTCACTAAAACAAGATAGATAATAAAACACTAAAACAATATAGATGATAAATTTACATGTTAATAAATAAATAAATGTGAATAAATATATGTGACATGAGAATAGTGTATTGAATTCATGTACTTACAATCTTCTAAACATTTATATTTATTATAATGTTTCCCTGAATAAAATTAGGTCAAAGAATAGAAACATCTTGTCTAATTTGACTCCTAAGTGCATTAGAAAATTGAGTTCCAAAAAGCAAAGTAAGAATATTATCATAGATGTATCTTTCAATTTAACCAATTAGGGTTCACAGTAAAGCAGCAATGCTACTCACCACTATCAAGTCTCTTGGGCTTGCTGTGTGTAACCATCTCTTCTCAAATCCCCTTAGCTTCTAGCCTCCACTTTCATCTCTGAGTCACTTTCACCACGGAGGAAGTAACAGCTCCTTTGGAAGGGAAGTGAGTCATAAACTCAGTCAAAATTACACAGCAGCTAAACCCAGGGATGCTGAGAACGTGTCCTCCCAGCTGAGTGGCCTATTGCAAGAGTCTGGTTATTATTGAAAGATTCAAGCTTGAAATTAATTGAAGGTGCATGGAAAAACACATTAAGATGGCTGCAAAGCTAAAGAGATTTGAGTGGGGAAAATTGTAGACTAACATGATTCTGACTTCAACCAGTATGAATTTTATTTAGCTATGATTTTCTGTACAGTTTAAGGCCAAAAGTAAGACCATAGCCTGAATACTGTGAATGTGCTGCCCTGGTCTCCTAATTTCCACAAAACCATACGAAGGAGGGCAGAAGTGTCCCACAGAAAACTGAGGTGATGTGAATTGTCTCTTCTGAATTCAACAGTTTCTAATCTGGGAAAAATGAAAAGAAATAAAATAAGAGGCCTGTTGAGCATCAAAGTTATTAAAGGCTTTTAACTTCAACATTTCACTTTCACTTGTTCAAGGGAACTAATCCTTTGAAAGGAATATTGAGTTTATTATTTATTGAATTATAATTCCTATATTTAAAATAAACCACTTATTTTCATGTATGTAAATCTGAGAGAATACAATAACAATCAGTATCGTGACAAAATCCATCACCTGTATACCATTCTTTGAAGTAGCTATGTCGTTTATATGTGGCTCAGAAGAAAGCATTTTTTAAATTTCTTTTAAGGTGAAGTCATTTTCTTTAAAAATATTGATTTTCCGAGAGATTTCTTCTACTTCTTGATGGTTCTACATACTTCCCTCTATATTCATCCTTAGGAAATTACTGATCTGAATTCTGTTCCCATAGATTGCTTTGCACCTGACCCATTTACTGAATCATGAGGAATACGCTGTTTGTTCTGACTTCTTTCATGTAGTCTAGTTATTTTGATCTAATGCTGGGAACTATTTTGCTCTAATGGAGATATCACAATTTGTTCTCCTTGCATTTCTTGGTGCTTATTTCATTTGTTTTGAGTTTGGAACTGTAACATATAAAGCTGAAATAGATTTTTTTCAATTCTTATATATGTGATGATTAGATTCTAAGGTGTTTCACATTGTAGTAAACTGCTAAAATGCTTTCCAACATGGTTCTTTTACATTTTTATTTGAAATACATAAAAGGTTCAGTTTTCTTTTTTTTTTAAATCAATACTGGGTACATTTACTATTTTTAATTTAAAATATTGTAATTGATATGAAGCAATAAAGATTTAATTTGCATTTTCTTTATGACTAATGGCAATGTTTTATCAAGTACTTGTTATATAGTAATGCCTTCTTTGCTGAAGAATCTCTTCCAACTAGTTCCCAAATTTCTTATACAGATTGTTGTTTTTGATTTAGTTTAGTTTAGTTTTATCTCTCCTTTAAATATCCTGGATACTAGTTCATTATGAGATATAGTCCTTGCAAGTATCTTCTGCAATTTTGTGACTTGATATGTTATTTTCTTGAAAGTGTCTTTGGAAGAATAGAAGTTTTAATGTTGATGAAGTCTAATTTCCTTTTATGAGTTGAAGTTTTTACACATTTAAGAAATCTCAACCACAAGACAATGATTTATCGTACATTTCATTCTACATGTTGCAATGGCTTTAGATTTGACATTTGGTTATAACTAGACAGATGATATTTTCAAATAACATGAGGTGTAAGCTTAGAATTTTTACTATTATTTTATTTTACATATAGCTATCTACTTTTTTTTTACATATAGCTATCTACTTTTTTTATTTTACATATAGCTATCTACTTTGACCATGTACATTGATTGAATAGATTATAATTGCTAGTCAGGATTACATTTGGATACTTAAGAAAAGGTAGTCATCTATATATGTGTAAGTCTATATTTAGAATTATAATTCTATTTTATAAACCCATTTATGTAACAATACCAATATCATAGACTCTTTCTTACTGAAACTCATCTTCTGTCTCATGAACTTCTGTTTCTTTATTTAATATCTTAATGGTACTTCTTTTTCTATTCATTTAATTTTGTTTATATCTGTATTTTGGAACACAAGTATCATGCAAGTAGCAGAGAGATGAATCTTTCAATCATATGTGACATTCTTTTTTTTAATTGGGTTTTTCAAATCATTTGTGTGGAATAATTATCATTAGGTTAAATCTTTTATGTCAATATTTTATGTTGTTTTTATAATTTTCCTTACTCTACTTGTTTGGGTTTTATGATGATTCTATTTTATCTCATTTGTCAGTTCCTTAGCTGTGATTTGTTTTGTTATGTTAGTGTCTATGGAGTTGTATGTAGCTCTAACTTCTCACACATTACTTATCTGTGGCATTAGCCCACTTCAAGGACAGTATAGAAGCTTGGACACTTCAAGCTTATACCACTTCAAGGACAGTATAAAATTAAGCTTGTTTTTCCCTTCCTATTAATGTTAAGATCAGCATACATTTTCAGTCATTTATATGTTTTTATATCACAACATAGTTTTAAATTTTTATATAATGTGAATTATTGATTAAAATCTTTCAGTAATAAAAAATAAACATGTATTAGGGCCAAGGATTTAGCTCAGCGGTTCAAGCACTTGCTTGGTAATTGCCAGGTCATGAGTTCGATCCTCAGTACCAATAATAAATAAATAAGTAAATAAGCATGTATTTACTGTGTACATACTATTTCAGGCATTCATCATTCTTTTATTTTCATCATTATCCCACCTGTCATAATTTTATTTTTTTTGAAATAATTTATCATTTTTATTATGCATCTGCTGCTCATACCCATAGCATTACTTTACATTTGAACAGTTTGTATTTTGATTTAATGTTAGACAAATATTTTCAAGAAGTACAGTTATAGGTTAGTCATTTCTTTCTCTTATTTTATTACTTTAAAATACTCTACCACGTTTTGTGTATGTGTTTCTTATGAGTAATTTGGTCATTTATATATTGTACTTTCCTTTATTCTGTCTGTTTTTCATAATTTCTGTTTCTCACTTGTTTTACCATATTCAGTGCTTCATATGCCTCATATATGTTGGCTCATTGGACATATGGTTTAACATTTTGGAAGGTTTCATGTGTTTCAAATGCCTGTTGTGGTTTCTTTCCAGTGCTCTTTGTTCTGTCTTTTAGGAGCTGTCTCTTCACATGTGTTAGGTTGCTCCAAGTCATGTCATAACTCGCTTATACTCACTTCCTTGTTGAGTGATGAGTTTATATTTTCATGCACAAAGCTTTCCTACTTACTGAGCATCACTGCTTCCATTTAGACTCATCTGCTTTAGTGCTACAAGTACCTGTATATTATGGTTTTTAATTTACAAAAGTTCAGGGAAGTCTCTTGTAAACATTTTTGTCTCCATTTAACCAAATTTGAACATATAGAATTCTAAAACATATTAGTATCTTAACTTTTAATTCTTAGGTATTAGTTTTTGTAAATTTCAAATGACTGCTGCCTTCTTTTTTTATGGGCCTAAATCATGTTTTTATGATTAATGATTTATTTTAATCCACTTTACACAGATGACAAAGACTGACACAGAAGCCTACTAATTTCCCTAAGTTTTCATGCTCTGTAAATGGAAGGGAGCTGGGAATCAATCCCCAGAAGACCTTATTTTAGAGTCCATGCTGTTACTGTATTATCTTCTCTCTCAAAGACAGATGGCAACGGACAGAGCTAGTACTAGATTCCTGTTGAGGTAAGACCTACTGGACACAGGTCGTTGTGCAGTATTCTGTTTAAACTTCTCTATTTTACATTTTTGTCACATTTCCCTCTGGCAGAATACAGGAAGAATCCAGAGGACAAGGAAGTCAAAATACATCAGGTTATAAAGTCAAGATTCCAGACAGAGAAACTAGAGAATAGTAAAGCACCTAGAGGAAAGATAAACACCAGGATTATCTACTGCAAAATCTGAAAAAATTAGACAGAATAAGGAGAGATTGATAACATTTATTTTAGGTAGTGAATTTCTCTGTAAGTTAATTATTAACCAAAATCTTACTAAAGAAAATGATGACAGAGAAATATTATAAGAGCAGATGGCTTTGACTCTTCATTTCATTTGCATGGAACCATGAGGTGTAGTCACTCCTTGTTAGAACTTTGTTAGACAAAGATATAGCTGATAGGAAGAAGAAAATGAAGTTCAGTTTCAGATGTCAATTACTGACCATGTGCTCTTGTATAAATTATGCATTCCTTTGAGTCTTAGTTTATTTATAGAGTTAGAGTAGCAACATTTTCTTTGAGAAGTATTGAAAATTTAATAGTATGATTTGTGTGGAGGCTTAAAAATATAGAAAATAATAAAAATGGTTATTATTTTTTCTACCTGTTATAATGTTTAAATATTTTTTACTTATTCAAAGTGGGTTTATTAAATCACTGTATCACACAAACTTTTAATTTTAATTCTTTGTTTGACACTTACTATTTGTCATAATTCCTATTTCCAGAAGCAAAATTAATTGTTATTAACCTGTTTTACAACATTACATAAAATCTTCACTGTTTTGGGATTGAATCTTATAAAGTATGCACATGCCAGTCAAGCAAAAGAAGCCTTCAGTGCAAATAGAAAAAGGTAATGTAAGCTCCTATGGAAGGAAGCTGACCTGGAAGATTTTGAGAATTTTGTGTTTTACTCTCATACATTTTCCTTTCTTTTTACCTCCAGGTTTGAGGAAAGATAAAGATGTCACATGGGGTTATGGAATCTTTTGGATTCATTCCAGAAGAGTTCATGCATATAAATATGTGAAATATTGTGTGATAAAACTACATTACATAGGAAACAAATGCCACATACAGATGCTGAAGATTTAATGTGTAAAGCAGTATCTTTGAAGAAATTGCAGTTATTATTTAATATAGATTTTTAAAAGTGCTCTAATTATATAAAATATGTATTCATCCAAATGAAAACGTTTCTTTACGGAGAAGTATATCATCTATTTGATTGATGCCTAAAATATAAATTAAGGTTGTAGAAAATTTTCATACCCATTTATATTGATTTTATGTATTAGGAAAACAATGTTTTTGAACCAAGAAATATATGATAATAGTTATGATTTAGGAAAACAATCAAGCAAAAATGTCATTTGTACTCGAGTAGAAATGAGGTAAAGTGTAAAAACTTGAGCTGAAATCCAACTAATGTACCCTAAAGAACAAGGCGAGATTGAAGCCAGGAGAGCATCTCTCACTGAGTCTAATGGGGAATTCAGACATAAATGGGGTGATTTATTCAATTCACCTCTCCGTGTACAAATGTACATTATAATTTGTTTTTCAACAATTCAGTACATAGAATGCATCTTTGTATTGAGCACAAAACAGAAAAATGAAGTCTGTCTTTTACTATACTTTATTTGACTAGGATTGATCTTTAGCCCAGAAAGCCTTCCATTTGCTATACAAATGCAATCTTCTCAAATATTGTAACGTCTTATCATATACTTGAATAATTTTGGTATATTAGAAACATTTAAGCATACAGTTGCATCTTGGGCTAATATTACATTAATATGAGCAGGCAGGGCCAGCAGTCAAGACGGGCCTAGGTATACGAGATCTGTGTTCTTGATTATATGTTAGTATAATAACATAAATGTAAAGTCATAGAAAATAAAATTATTTCATTAAATGAAATTATTTCAATAATGAGGTTTTTGTTCTAAAAATTTAAACTTTTATATTTAAGGAAATTTTAGGCTCACAACAAACTAAGATAAAGTAGACAAATATTCCATATTCTTCTGCCCATATGTACACACGCTTGCTACTGTTATCAACATTACTGTTTTTCTTGTTTTTTTTTTTCCTATGGGTATGGTATGAACACTGGGTACCTACCTTCCAACCACATTTTGAATTCTGGGTTATTGTTAACATAGTCATATTGTTGTATATTAGATTTCTAGAATTTGCTTTGCCTAATTTTACCTTTCCATCAATTGACTAATATCTCAGTTGTTGTCCCCTGCACAAAAAATAAAGCACTAAAATTATTAATATGAATTTTGTCTGCTACTTATTGGATAATCAACATTTTGGGCAATCAATTTTAGTATTATTTATGTCACTTCTTTCTAATAAAAAACAAGAGCTACCATTTAAAAAATGCAATTAAGTATAGACAGAGACTGATAAATTGAAAATATGGGTAGTGTGAACATTTTAGAAATACTTAGTCTTCCAATCATGAGTATGGGATTTTTCATTCATTTATGCTTTCTTCTATGATTTCCTTCATCAACCTAAAATTTTTCTCCATTGCAAAGACAAGGTTCAAGGGATGATAAAGCAATGTATAAGGAAGGAAAATTATTTAGAAACCATATATCAGATTAAAGGTTAATTTTCAAAATAGATAACTCATAATCCATTATCATCATTGTTGTGTGTGTGTGTGTGTGTGTGTGTGCGCACACATGCCAAAATGGAATTTGTCTATGTGCTTTTTGAGATTTAGGTGTTCCCATTCTGCCATCTTCAGGTGGGAAAATCCAAAGTGTTGGCAGTATAAATCAATCTAAATCTGAGCGCCTGAGAACCAGGGTTACAGAAGGTATGCATCAAGGGTTAAATCTAAGGCCTGGAAACAAGGAATTCAGATGTCCAAGGAAAAAGAAAACTATACATTCTTGCTCAAGTAGCAAATTTTCTCTTCTCCTGCATTTTTATTCCGTGCAGGACCTTTATGGGGTTTAATGATGCTCACCTCTATTGCTGAGAAGTATCATCTGTAGTATACCAATTCATGTGATATCTTCTTCCAGAAAAGTACTCGTGATTGTATGACAAATAATATTGTACCATTTATCTAGTCATCTCTTAGTTTAGGAAAGCAGACACATTAAATTGATCATCACAACATATAATTTTTTTACTTTAAAAAGAAAGTAATACAGCAAGATGACACAAATGAACACTGAAGATATTTCGATTGACATAACCAATCATAGAAAGATAAATTCTGTATAATTCCACTTATATCATGTACATAGAATATTCAAACATAGAGAAATCAGAGAACAGAAATGGTAACTATAGGAATGAAGAGAAAGAGAAGATGGGAAATTATTAATTAATAGGCGTAAATTTTCAATTATACTGGGTGAAACAGTTAAAGATGTATGAATTTTGCCTATTTAAAATGGTTTGTTTTACACTAGTAGAAATGGATATGAACCTCTTAAATATTAAGCTTAAATATCAAAAAATCATAGACAAATTAAAGCATAGATTTTGAGATGCTACTAGTTGAAAAAGAATACAGTCATGTAGTTCTTTCCTTTATATAGAAATCATAACAATTTATCTGGATGGAAATATCAGATACAGAGCAGGCAGGAATACCATGTAGACAAAAGTCTGAGTGCTAGAAACATATTATGAGATAATTAAAAGGATAAAATCAAGTAAAGTGTGACACGATTCCCTTTTTGAATATATGAAGAGTTAATGACTACGTAACAAAAAAGGGTGAACTTAACTTAGTGAAAATAGGATAAATTCAGCATTGTCAACATGAAAGAATTGACTTCTGAAGGTTTTAATTTCTCCTGGATGTAGAAAACTATGTGAGAGGTCTGAAGACCAAAACATCATTAATTAATGTTTCATAGAGGAAAATAGCATGACTTCATGGCTAGGACTGCAGGACAAAAATAAATTCAAATATCTCATTTAATATTATGGATCAAAATGAAATCACTTAACTGAATGCCAGTCCATTTTTGGCTGACATAAAATACCTGAGTTAAGGTAATTTATGCAAACTGGAGGCTTAAAGTTCTGGAATCTGGTAAATCTAAAACCATGGTGCTGGCAGCTACTCTGTACACAGTGAGGGACATTTTGTTGTGTCATATCAGGGTGAGACAGAGCAAATCTACATGCTACTTTGAATCTCTCTTCCTGTTTTCGTAATGTTATCAAGCAGAACTGAACCTCTTCTTCTTGTCTATTCCAGTCACTTCCAAACACCTCTACATTCCCACACCCTTAACCAATGATATTTCTAGCACAGAAATTTGGGAGATATTAAAGCCATGGGACTCAACCGTGTAATTTTCTGCAGAAAAACATGAGTCTGGCTGCTCATGGACACCATTAAAGCATAAATTTACAATTCTTATTTCTTGGAAAGAATTTAGGTATTTGGCTTAATTTACATGAGTTGACAGAGAATTCATTGCAGTGCTTCAATCTTTGATGTCCTATTACACTGAGACAAAGATTGGAAATAGTTCTTCTATGAAGCTGTATGACACACAGAGGCAAGAGCGAGTGCTTTGTGGTTCAGTAAAGGGTCACCATCATTAACCCTCTTATCCAACCTTGTGCCAAGCCCTGTCAGAAAGTTACTCTTCACTGGTTTTGATATTATACCACCACATTGATCAAGAAATCCCTACATCTGTTGTTCTTTCTTCAGTTCCAAATTTTGCACAATGCTTTATGAAACACATATTTTATGGGAAGTTTTTCTCAGCCTTTGTTTGAGATGTCACCTTGTGAATTTTAGTAACCCTTCATGTTTTTCAGATGCTTCATTTTTTAATTTTTTTTGTTTTTTTATTACTGTTGGTTTTCTTTTCTATCTCTTTCACTATCTTACCTCAGGGACAACACAGGATTTATGATATCTTCCTTCTTCCTATTTATGTTTCCCCAAACTTCCTTATCTTTGTAGTACCATACTGCTTTGATGTCATGGCTTCCAGCTATATCATGCTCCCTGGTGGCTCACTGCTAATATATATCGACTTTCTAATGCACGTCTCTTCATTATTGAAGCTCTGGGCCATGGGTTATTATCTTTATTTCAACTTAATTCTTTTCAGGTTTAGTGACTTCAATTTTAACATAAATAAATGGAGTGTTAGTATGAGAGGAAGGAAATAAAAATAGAAAGTTTGGACAACTGAAGATGTTTAGATTCAGAAGATAATCACAAAAAGTCAACAAAAGTTACATGAAAATTAAAAGTAGGGAGATTGTGTTTTTAGGGAATTTGCTGAGGATGTGCTGGGAGGATGTGAAGGAGAGACTTACAGAGACAGAAAGAGTGACATGTGTAAAGACACAGCTATTGCATAATATCTTCGGATTTCTACACTTTTCAGTTCTTTATTTTTCTCTACCCCAGGATTTGCTCTTGACATAGTATTGTGAACATGTACCTTGGGTCCATCTCAAATGTTTGGTAAAAGATACTGAAGGTGCTCACTATACTGCCATTGGAAGATCATATTCAGACCTGTTATACAGAGAGGGGTTGCTGTAAAGCATGGGGGAAGAGTCAACAGCTCCCAAATGTAGTCATCAGTGGAAACAATTCTTCATGAGCAGGTTAGCTTTAGCAGGAAGTTTGGAGTAAGAATCAGGGCACTCTTTACACTGTTTTATAAGGGGAGGAAAGAAAATGAAACCTTGGTAAGATACGAGGAAATTAGAGTAGCCCTGGGGATATTAATCTGTTGTCTACATTAGGGGAAAAAGAATAGTAAAGTTAATGTAAATATTCATAACTTGACTACATCTCCTGTTCTCCTTGTGAATATTAATAATCTGGGAAACAAAACTGTTCAACATTTGAAATAGAAGAAACTTCAGAAAATAGACGAATAAGAATTCAAAGAAAGTAAATTTCCTATTCAGAAAGAAAATTACAGAAAATACAAGTTATTTCAAAAAACAATTTGTATAATAAACATCAATATACAGAATCTCTTATTTGGCTAGCAATACTGGAAATTGATAATTTTCACTGTATGTGAAAATGTACAATGCCATATTTGATGCCATCATGGAAATAATTTAGTATGGCAGTACTTACTCCTGATTCAGCAAATGTTAGGAAATGTGACTTTGACTTTCCCAGGAATCATAGCAAGACCACCAGTTTTATTATTCAAATCATAAACAGCATGTACAAAAGAGTTATTAAAAAAACATTGATCATTAAATACAAGCAAGAAGAGATTGGGTACAATGTTAAACTCTACTAATAAATCTGTGAGAATGACAAATAATCAAAATGTTTATGTAAGCATTTGATTGATTCTCATGAGACCCTTCCTCAGTAGACTGTCAACAGTGGAAAGACTGAATTTTACCAAGCCATAGACCGTCACTTTACAAAGCATCAAAAATGAAAGAGACAGAGCAGACTAATTCCTTGTGGTTTATACATATGGAAAATCACAGAGCTAATAAACCATTCTCCTTAAACAAATTTTTGCATACTGGACACAAGTAGAAAATGTAACATACGACTAAAATTAGATGACGTGGAAAAATCATTGTTAAGGATAAAAAGGAAAGGTGTTTGTGTGTGCGTGCGTGTGTGTGTGTGTGTGTGTGTGTGAGAGTGTGTATGTGTAATCAAATCAGCTACTGATATTTAAAAATCCAGGATATGAATAATTTGAGTTTCAAGAAATATCTCAGGAATTCATAGGAATAAGACTAAAAACAAAATTGTGCTTTGCTAAGGCCATAGATTTTAAGGATGGTTTCCTAAGAATCAATTCAAAGAAAGGCAAGCAATCCTCTAGTCACCAAATGAAAGTCTAATCTGTCCTCATAAGTAGTATGCCAGAGCACCCAGTCAGCTTTCTACTGAAATAAATTTAGAGAACTGAAAGAAATATGAGGTTGGTTTTCTCAAAAATCAATATATGCACAGTATATGTCCAGAATAAACAGAGAACAATAAAAAGTAAATATAGATGTAACAGAAACTGTACAAATCTAAAAACTGCTATCTTCTGATTAACACAGCTCTTAAAATAATAAAATTAGTGAAGAGATACATATCAACATAATTTTTAAAAATATTCAATGTTCAAAGAAAATATCCTTAAAAGAATACACATTAAAAGGAGTATAGGAATAAAAATCAGGTTGGTATAAGACATTTCAGTGACATGAATTGATAAAATCAAATAGAACCACAGACAGGAAAACTGAGGCGCAGCCATGCCTGCAGCCACCCCAGCCAAAATGGCGCCATGGATTGTGAACTCACAAAGCGTCAAACCTTCAACTCTTAGCCAGTTCTCCATTTTGCTTGTACTCAGAACAGGTCCCAGAGGTGACAATCAACCAAACCATCTAATTTTGGAATGCCAATACCCCAAGAAAAGGTAAGCCCCGAAGGACTGACAGCTTCAGTGAAAATGACAGATGGGCAATGACCCAGCACCAAGAAAGGCCTATGGATGCTGTAAACTGTGAAACAGCACAGAATTTTACCCTGAGTGACTTCTTCACTGAAGGATAGCTTTGGAGAAGAAATCAACACAATGCATGCTGTATTGCCAGAGAGATCTTAATTAGGTGCTGTGTCGGGAAATTGTTGATGCAGTAGGACTGAGCCACAGAATAGCTGCTCTATAGCTTCATTCCAGAACTTTCAACATTACCTTGTCACAGTGACTGAGTGAATTACAGCCATGGGAGACAGACATAGACAGGGGGAGGGCTAGTTTCCTTAAAACATTCAAGTAAAAGTAGGAAATACACAGGACTGCACACCATGGTGGGAGTCCTGAAGGATGTGTCTTTGAGAAGCAGCTGCATCTAAGGGTGATGGTCATTTGTCCAGCAATCTGCAACCCTTCCCCCAGTGTCTGCGTCCACCAGAGACCGGTGATCTGATTGCTTCCATGTTTACTGAGAGCAGGGGCTTGCCTCAGCTAGGGCAGTTTCCAAGGTCTGGGGTGTGCAGATAAGGGGCTTGTAGAACAGGACTAACTCAAACACCCACAAGCTATAAAGCTGGGTGTATAGAACTGTGACTTACTGGATTCCAAGACTGCAGACCTTAGGTAAAAACCACTCATTTAGAAATTAGAGGAAGAACTTTGACCATTTTGTTCTCCTTTATTAGGGATTTATTCCTGTTACTTTGTTTTGGGTCTTTGTTTCATTTTCTTTTTTTTTCTCTTATTTTTCTTATTATTTCACCTTTTAGTTTTCTGTTTTTGTTTTTTATCCTGTTCTTGTTTATTTTTTTCTGTTACATGTATCTAATAATTTTAATTTCCATTTACTTCCTTATAGAATTCTCTAATTTGTTTATTATGACTTTCTCAAATTTCATCTCTTAATTTTTCAGATATTATTTTTGCATGCTCCAGTTGCTCATGCCCTCTATTTGGCTAATATAAAAAATAAACTTTATGAATCTATAGATAGTAAACTGCATGCTATTACTACTGAATGCTGTTAGTAGATGCAAAAATATTCCATATAGTAGATGTTTACTGCAGGTCAAAATTTGGCTTCTCTCAGTTTTATCCTATGCCTTCGAAGGTTAGGGTGGTACACCATTGGTTCTAGGTATCAATATCCAGTTTGTTTTGATGCTGTTGTTGACAGATTTTATTATCATAGCCAATTTAACATAGTCATTGCTATCAATTGTTTTGCTGTGTGCAAATATCTAAATTTCCTTGGTGACATTAAAAATACTGTAGCCAGTCTGAGAGAACTGAATATAAACCATATAGGTCACAGTGTATCATACCACATAAATGGAGGACAGAAATAAAAGGTCTATAGTTAACCATACCTACTGTGCATCACTGAAAATTAGACACTAGATACAGATGTTGTCACACTAGTATCAATGTCTTTGACTATAGTCAACTTTCATGCCTCAGCACATAAAACAAAAATACAGATGCATGAAAAGAAAAGACCACAAAATTCCTCCCAAAACACTCAGCTTCCTCCAAACCAGTCCTCTAAGGAGCACCAAGGAGAAAGAAATCAAAATCCACACAGCTGAATTATCTGAAGGGACAACAGAGAAGATTAAAAAACAGATCAACAAAGGGCTCAGTGAATTCAAAGCAGATATAAATGAACAGATAATGATCTTAATAAATAATCAAGAAGTCTACAGAAGATACTAATAAAAGGCTAGATGAGCTAAGGGAAATGATACAAAACATCAATGCTCAGCACAGAAAAGAAACAATCTTTCAAAAGGTATCAACCAGAAAATTTGAAGTATTTTAAGACCTAACAGAGAATAGTATATTACCAGTTTGATTTGAGTTGCAAAATTATCATTTGAAATTTGTGGAAAAATAAGATTTTTCCATAATAAATAATATCTAAAGAAATTCATGACCACAAAGCAGCATTCCAAAAAAATTCTCAAGAATGTCCTCTTATACATTGTTAATAAGAATGTAAACTAGTTCAACCACTTTGGAAATTAACATGGAGATTTCTCTAAAAAGACTAAAACTATAAATTTCATTTTACCTAGCTACACTAAGCAGCTTCCTGAAAGAGTTAAGGACATCATGTTACATTGATCCATGTCCACTGAAATTTATTGCAGGACAATTCATGCTACAAAATCGCAGTAGTGCGAATATGCCTATCAACAAAGAAATGGATAAAAAATTCGTGTCTTACATACATATCCTGCTCTCCAGAAAGGATAAACTTGAGTGTAAAAGTAAATTGAAGAATCTTCCTACTGTATTAAGTGTCACACAAAATAAAATATTGCATGGTTTCTCTTATATGAGAACCCAAATAACAGATACATAACAGGAAGCAGTCAGATCTTTTTCAAATAGGAAGGGGAATAGTAGGTGAGATGGGTGAGAGTAGCAGGGGAGAGTAGAAAAAACTGAAAGAAAAAATGGAAATAAAATTTTTGCAAATAAGAAGAGTCAAGAGATGGAAGGAGCAGAGGGAAAGGGGAAGAATAGGGTATAAAAAGAATAAAGATGTGCTATATGCATGTACCTACTCCCCACAAAAATTGTAATTATTGTGTACTGAAAATGTGTAGTAATAAAAATGAACATTAATAAGAAAAAAAAATGAGAAGGGAACAGTCACAAGAGACTTTTAAAATGAATGCATTACCGGAGAGTCCTATACCTGACCACACTACCATTATTTTAGCCTAAGAAAGAATGCAAGAAAGTATAACTTTCATGAAAGCTAATTATAACTTGGATAGCTTAAAGAACTCATAAAAAAAGTTAATAAAAACAAATGTTTCAAAGCAGAAAATACATTTAGAATAAAGGATGGTACATAATGAAATAGTGCGAATTTAAGGATGTTTTGTGAATATTTGTTCAAATTTAAAGCAGGACAGAGATTTAACATTATAGCAAAAACAGAGACAGCTCTGGAACAAGAGGTAAAACTAATAAACATGAAAGATAAGTTTAAAGAAACAAGAATTGTTAGTTCATGAATAGGCTAATGAAAAATTAAGGGTAGATAAATGTACATAATTAAAATATAAATGATACAAAATATGAACTATAAATGAAATATGAACTATAAGTATGAAATATAAATGATACAAAATATGAAAATA
The DNA here is from genome assembly GCA_004027295.1 of Dolichotis patagonum. Taxonomy (NCBI): domain Eukaryota; kingdom Metazoa; phylum Chordata; class Mammalia; order Rodentia; family Caviidae; genus Dolichotis; species Dolichotis patagonum. The sequence continues at coordinate 72,983 of PVJX010001182.1, read as the reverse complement.
GAATATGGTATACAGAGGGAAATAAATGTGAAATATTAATAAAATAATATTTTTTATGTTTCACAAAATTTGCATATTTCTAAAACAAATAATAATTTACTGATTATTGTAATGTTAAAATGTATCCTTTTTGTTTCATATTATTTTGATAGTTTGTTATCAAGGTAACTGATTCAGGAAGGAACCATGGAAGGTTCACTCCTTCCCAGGATTTTTGCAACATTTTTAAGAGAACCACACCATATTTTAATGAGCCTTTGTCCACAGTCATAATGCACTGGAGAGCCTCTATCAATTGCCGCAGAGTGTCTCAGGTAATTTAAAAAAATATTCCTTGAAGAAATGGTGTTGATTTTAAATGGAAAATGTGAATAGATATTAACTAAGGAAAACTGAAAAACTGGTGAAAAATTGTTTTCTTTAATCACAGAGAAGAGTGTGTGCATTGATGTCACATAAAGAAATGAAAGTCTGTGTGCTTACAGTGGGGAGAGAGTGATTTAGTATAAGCTGGGCTGAAATGTAGTACAAGCAGAAATGTGTATATTAGGGTTCTGTTTTTCCCTTTATCTTTATAAAAGTGGACCATCATTCAGAAGATTGAATATATCCCTCTACATTACTAATTTGTATTCTCAGAGCAACACACAGCTCTGCAGTTATTATTTACTGGTTTTTTCACAGTTCTTCATCTTGGATTGAGTATTTGGGAGCTTCTACTTAGAAACTGTGTTCTTCTTCTACAAATAAAGTCCATCATTTGGCAAAACCCATGACAGAAAGATTGAACTTCCAGAGTCCTTTCTCATTCTAAGTTCCTTTATATAAGGAAATACTTTTAAACATAAACAACTGAAGAAAATAATCCTACAGTTAATAGTGATTGTAAAATTTGTTTTTATAAATGTCAGTAGACCTTCTTCAGGTATAGTTGTATAGATAAGCAACACCATAAAAAAGAAATATTAAGATTAAATATACATAAATAAATTAATAAAAAACTCAGTGAAGCCAAGGGTATTTAATGACATTGAAAGTAAACTTGACAATCTTGGTACCTTAATATATTTAAGAAAAATATTAAATCTATGAAAAAGCATGGCATGACCTTGGTGCTTCTGGTGGTAACATATATCTTTACCAGACCCTCTTAAAGCAGTACTGGCACAAATAAATTACCATATGTTAAGAATGAAAAACCCTTGAGACTGGCTGGTAATCATTCCTTTCTCAATATTATAAACCCCTATAAGAGACTTGAAGCATTCTCAAGACAAAGGCCCTCTTCTTTTTCCCAGAGACTGCGATTCAGTTAGTAAAATGTGATTCCTCTGGATCACCAACTTTTAGAGTTATCCAGATCAGTATAATGAGCAGCCAGTTTTGATACTATTTCTTTCTTTAAGAGTTATAGCTTTACAACTTAGTCATTGCCACATAATGCCTAAAATTCTGCAGAATTTTCTATGCCAAGTTGCAGATAATTTCCATAAAAGCTCTTCACACTCCTCCACAGCATGTTTTCTCATATGAATCCTGAGTTTAGTATTTATGCAAGTGTATGATACATGAAGTATATTAAAAAGAAATAAGGTCTATTTATTGGTGATACCCCATAATCCTCATGGTAATTTACATGTTCTGAAACATATCATTTATAACTTATTATAATACATTACATTGTGAATGCCATTAGTTTGAAAATATTAGTCATTTATGATTCTGTTGGGTTTCATTTATTTTATAAATGGTTAGCGGTTCCTTTTCACTGATGCAGACATGACTCCAAACCATACTAGAAGAAAAGAAAATGCACAGCTGCTGTGTTTTGTAGTGGTACAAAAGCCATTCAATAGAATGATTGCCTTTTCCTATTATATATTATTGCATAGTTCATAATATATGAATTTCTACTGTAGCAAAACATCTCTTCTCAATTGTGTGTTCCTACATATCATGTATCTCAATATTAATAAATCTATGTTCTCTTAACATTCCTTTCTGAATTGATTTAGTTTAATGCACCAGGATATTCAAACAGCCTTGTCAATTCAGATAGCATGTATCATTAAAAATGTAATTGAAATAACAAATCCATGAGAGCCCTTAAGATTTCAAGAATGTATTTACTGGATATAGAGTTACCAAATGAGGACTGGTAATTTTTCATTTCTTTTCTCTGCAGTTGCAGTTTGAAAAGGAAAATTTTATCTCAGTGTTCAAGTATATTAGTGTTCATAAAAATTCAAAAGTTTGTCATATGCCATTAACTCTTATGTATATATCTATAAAGATGTAAATTTTTGTAGTTGACACACCTCTGTGAATATAGTCAAGTATGTTTGTACTTATTAAACAAAGACCTTAAGAAATTTTAGCTTTGTTTTACTCTTTCCAAGATAGTTGCATGAAAAATCTTAAGAAAAGAGATCAGATCTACATCTGGAATTGGTAGCAGGTGTGTATGTTGCCGAATATAATTGATATAACATATTTCTCTGCAACAATGATTGGGTATGTTTGCTTGCAGCCATTATAAAAGAATATCTTTTTATTGTTTTTATTTTTTTAGGTCAGGGTTTCTGGGTTAATGAAGTAATCTTGCTGAATAGCACATCAGTACTCCTAGGCTAGTCATCCCACGAAGAATCTAGGACTCACTCACCTGGCCCTGCAAGAGAAATTCATGTGACTGGCCCCTCTTCTGCACTGTGGGACTTGGCAACTGAGTGAATGCCATCCACACAGTAGGACACTGACTAGGATGCACATGAGCTACAGGCAAGACAAGTGAAAGTGAAAAAACTGAAATATGAGCCAAGAGATAAAAATGACAAGATGAAAAAGCAAAATGCAGTTGCAGACCTCAGCCCATCCAGAACAAGTACAGGTGATGTCAACACAGAAGACACTGGAAGACACATATCTGAAATTTCTGAAAAGATAGCAAGTAAAGTAAAGAGACAAATCCATGAAGCTACAGAAAAGATCTGATCAGAAAATATCCCTGTTGCAAAAAAAAAGACAACCTTAATATAGGAATTGCTCAGTATAGTTAAAGAAAACATAGATTTAAAAAAATCAGTGCTGCCAAACTTAAAGACCAAATCCAAAAATTGACATCTAAAATAAACACATATTTCTCAGATGAATGAATACAAACAGCAAATAAATACATGAAAAAATTGTTCAACAGCACGGGTCATTTGAGACATACAAATTAAAACAACACTGAGAGTTCGCCTCATCCTAGAAAGAATGGCTAATATTAAGAAATCAACCAACAACAAATGCTGCAGAGGCTGTGGGGAAAAACGAACCCTACTCCATTTTCGGAGGGAATGCAGATTGGTGTAACCACTGTAGAAATCAGTATGGAGATTCTGTGAAAAACTAGGATTGGAGGTCCCATTCAACTCAGGTATTCCTCTTTGGGTTATCCTGCAAAATAATTAAAAATATCATACCACAGTGACATATGTGTACCCATGTTTATAGAAGCACAGTTTATAATAGCCAGATCTTGGAAACAATCTACATGCCCATTGACTGAGGAACTGATAAAAAAAGGTGTGGTATTTCTACATATATAATATTTTCAGCCTTAAAGAATGATAAACTTGGAAAATTTTATAGGTAAATAGATGTGTCTTGAGAACATACTTATTAGTGATATTAATATGTTACATATGTATAACATCTTATTGTTTTATTAGTATAAGGAAAAATGTGCATTTTGTCCCAGAGAGAATGATTTCAGCCACACATTGACTCAGGCCCAGAGAGAATGATTTCAGCCAAGCATTGACTCAGTTAAAGGTTAGTACCTTTAACTAACCCATTGTTAGCTATTTTGAGTTCAGTGTTGAATGTCTTAAGAAATTTTTGATGTACTATAAAATTTGAGGATTTTTTTTGCAAGTTGATATCCAGTTGTTCCTATATATTTTTTGAAGATACAATCCTTTCTCCAATTAATTGCCTTTGCATCTTTGCCAGAAATCAACGGCTTGTTTGGTGAGTATCTATTTTGGGACTTTATATTGATTGGTACATTAGTGGTTTGACTGTTTTGATAGCTATGCTGTTTTGTCATGATTGGTGAAACTTTGTGATAAGTCATGGGATTGGAGAGGGTTGGAGCTCTAATTTTGTTCCTTTATCAAAGTTGTTTAGACTATTCTGAGTCTTTTCTATTTTTTCAGAAATGTGAAAATCAAAATGTTAATCTTTATGAAAAGTAATGTTAGAAGTTTGAAATAAAGCAATCTATTAATGTCATTTCACACACTTTTAAAATTTTATCTCACAATGTTAAAACAATAAACTTGTATGGCAGTAATTCATAGACACTTGGACATTGGACTCTGCACTTTTCCTGTGATCCTCTCCTTAGGACAGCTCCTACCTCCTTATTCTTTTTCTGATCACTACCTGCTATTGTTTACGTGGTACATATTTGCACACCAAATCCTGTTCTTGTCTGTGTTTTACACTGATTGTGTCCTAGGGTTTTTGTTATTCACTACCTTTGTAAATGTTTCACTTAATAAATGTTTCACTTAATAAATCTCTCAAGCAAGAGTTTGTTTGAAGAAACTAATCTTTGAAATCCCAGATTTCCTGCCATTCTCAGTGTTGATTACACCTATTTAGACTTAGACCCAGAACCCTTCAATTGGAAAGATTTTAACATTAAACTATGTAGATATGCATAATATTACATTTAAAATGGTGTAAACATACAAAGGGGAAAAGGATCCACATAACTGAAGCCAGCCATGGATGGTGGGATATGCCTATATGTTTTTGCTTTCTGCCATACTCAAATTGGACCTTGGGCCTGTAAGAACATACCTAGCTCCAAATTTGGCCTGTGAAACCTTTGGTTTTGTTCTATTGTATTCAGTATTTCCCCTTGCTCTTTATATTTAGGTATACCTCCAAATCATGCTCCATTTAATAGCTACATTCTCCATATAATTGTGCTGTTTACTTGCAAACAATAATACCAATATTGCAAATATCTTGGTAATATTATGCTGTTACTTTTGTAGAATCCAATTGGTTTCTGCTCTTCTACTTTCCCTGCCAACTGTGGTTAACTTGTATTTATAAAATGCCATTGCTTCTATTAAATAAATAAATAAATAAATAAATAAATAAATAAATAAATTTTAAAAATACAGGAACATAAGAAAATGATGAAAACCTTGCCTGAACAATATAGGAAATATATAAAATGCATGAAACAGATTCAAAGAGATATCCAGAAAATTAAGAATTCCACTGAAAACTAGCAAAGCTATTTGAACAAAACTGACGATAGACTTTCAGACACTGAAAACATTATCACAATCAGTGATCATGAAAGTGAAGATCTGTTAAAAATAACAAAGGACTATGAAATAACAATCCAGCAGCTCCAAGAAGATGCAAAGAAAAAGAATATAACATCGATAGGTATCAATGAAAAAGCAGGAGGCAACACACAGGACATAAAAAGAATTTGCAAAATAAATAGCAGAAAATTTCCTAAGCATGGTAACAGACTCTGATAAACTGATCAGTGAGGTAGATAGAACTCCAAACAACCATTAGCAAAATATATCTATACCCAGATATTTAACAACAAGTATCTCAGAAATTCAGTACAAAAGAGAATATTAAGGCTGTTAGAGAAAAGAAACAGATCAGATATAAAGGAAAACTTGCTAGAATCATGTCTGACTTCTCAACACAGACCCACAAGTCAAGAAGAGCTTGACGTGAAGTATTCCAATTCCTGAAACTTTCATATTTTAAGGAAGTGTATGAGACAAGATTGTGTACCCATGACCAAACGTGCTTGAAGTCTTGAGATAATGTATTTCCCTTGAGCTGACATAATAAGACCACACCTCATTTAATAGTAAGAACTAAAGTAAGTAGCCACACAACTCTGAGGAAATTTGAGAAAAAACATATGTGCCTAACCTAGATAAAGTTACAGACCATGATAAGGTCATCCACACTACCTCTTCTGCTAGGGCAAACCAATGAAAGAAGAGAATAGCAAATCCAGCAACCAGCAGGCATAATGGAAGACTAAAGAAATGTTCTGTTCACTTTATCAAGCAGGAAGGAAAAAATACAGAGATAAATTCCCCTTTGACTGCCAATGGTTCTGGCACCTTTCCCAATTAAGCTGATTCATTGCTCAGCTCTTAACAAAAATTTACATCAACAAAACTTGAAGCTACTGTTCTAAAGAGATCTTCTAATAACATGCAAGCGGACAGTGACTTGTACCAAGAGAAGTCACACATGGAGTATTTACGAATATTAAAGAATGTCTGGACATCATCCATAACAAACAATTAGAAAACTTTATGACTGTATTGCCAATTCTACAAATTAATTTTGTACCTTAAAAGAGATCTTTTAAAAAAGGAATCAATTTTTCTAAAAATATAAATAATAGTGAAATTACTAAAGTATTAATTTTGTATTTTTCAGACAATAACTTTTTAAAAAGGGATTAGATTGTACAAATTGAAACTTTTGTTAGGTGAATAAAGGAGTATTTGGATGAAAATAACAAAGCCTGAATATTTTAAATTTTAGAGATAAAAGAATATAAATAGTGATATTAAGCAGTTGACACAAAAACACTTAGAAATTACATTGGAGAAATCAATCTACAAAGATAGGATATAAAATTTAGTAAACCTAAAATAATAAGAATGAGAATAAAAGTGGATTTTAAAAATATTAGTAAAATAATTTCAAATAACAAAATACATAGTAAATATTTTGAAGTGAGAGACATACAAGTGAAATGTCTATAATATAATGTGCTCATGTATATACACACACATGTACATATATAGACAGAGGGAGAAAGTGATTTTCTTAATCTTAGTTTAAGCTATTTAGTTGTATTTACTCTATCTGGAAACTATTTAAAGGTGGTTTTAATGACTTCATTAAAAGTTGTAATTTAGATATAGCTATCATAAATGTGTCAGATTCTTTTTTCTCAAGTCACCATTATAAGGTTTAAAAATTACTTAAATGGATGCTAGAATTAATTAAAGTTGATAAAATAATGACAAACCAAACACTATATGGAATGGCAAAAATGTTATATATAACATAAGTACATTAATATGTAATCTATATTCTATTATATATATATATGCATGATTCTAGTACTTTTAGTATTTTATACATTTAAAATGAATCCAAGATTTACTTCTGAGAGTCAACAATTGTACTGAAATATCTTAGCTATTGCTTGATAATCATAAAGTTACTTAAATCTTTCCTTTAGAGCATTACAGCTGCTTCTATGTGAAGCAAGAAATGTTGACTAGGGCCTCAGTGGGACAATAGTTGAACATTTATTGAGACTGCAGAAGAAGTTCTTGCTATAAGTCCTTATGGAATAACTCAGTTTAGACACCTATAGATCATCTTTTTATAACTACTGGACACTGTAGTGGACCAGAAGAGCAAGAAGCATATAGCTGAACAAAGTAGTGTCAGCATGTACCACCCATATACATAAAATATTGGAATAGTAAAGAAGACCATGTTTTATATCTACAGATTGGAAACAGTTTATAAGATATTTACTTGTAAATTCAAACCTAAAAAAATGATGAAAACCTAATGAACTGATTCCTCTTCTAGGAAGAAGTACTCAAAGACTAATGAAGATAACACAAAAATTTGAATATTGCCTGAAATTTTAAAAGAATGAAACTGTTTCTAAGTAATTTAGCTGTTTCTAAAAAAGGGCTTAAAAATTATTTGCAAGTTTAAAAACATCCAGAACCCAACAAGATAAAATTTACACTATCTAGTACTCAATAAATCATTACCAGACAAGTAATGAAGCAGAAAGATACAGAATGTAGAAAACAAATTAATTGAATCCACCCAGAATTGACACAGATGTTACAATAAGAATGAACAGACATTACAATAATTAGTATAATAATTAGTATTCCATATGTTAAATCTACTTTAAAAGTAATTTAGCATCTTCTAAAAATATATAGCCGCTATTTGGTCCATATTCTATATGTGAGCAAAATAAACTCATAGCATATACTAATATTTATAAGTAAATGTTCAGAGCAGGTTTATTTTTAATATCTCAAACCAAGAAACTCCTCAGATGTATAGGGATATGCTACAGAATTAAAAACAATCATGACACATCCATTTAGTTAAATGTTATTCAGTAATATAAAGGAATTATGTATTGATAGAAAAAATTAATCTCAGCATAATTTTGATGAAATTAAATGAAAGCAATATTATACTGAATGAAACTAACAAAAGAGTTCTGAGATTAAATTATATTAGTCTTAATCATGAAAACCAACTCATAGTGACAAAAAGATTGATTATTGTTTGTATGCTGGGGTGAGCAGTATTAGTGGTACAAAACACATGTAGAGATATGGAGAAAATTTGGTGGATGGTGGATAAATTCATTACCATTAGTATGAATACTGTTTATGCTGTACATATACTTAAATATAAATGTATGTATTTTCAAAATATATCACATGTAATAAATACCAACTTTAAAATAATATTAATGTTGTTTCACTTTGCAAATTCTGAATAAAAAGAATAAATTCTCAATAAAAAAACTTTAAATATGACTTCACTGAAATCAGGGGAAAATATCACAAATTTGCTTCCCTCTTCAGGAACATGTAATGTAATTCTATGTTAAATAACGAATGCTTAAATTTTGCAACAAAGTAATAGGCAGATAAATACAAAAGTACTGCTCTTTGTAAAATGATTGGGTTTCTGGAAAATCCCATTACAAAACTTGTAAAAACTATAAGAGTGGAAAAATCTATTGAAGTACTTGTAAAGCCTAAAATAGACTATTATTAAGACATATGGATGATAATCAAAATTATAAAACTATTTTCCCTATATTATGCAGTTTTCAATTATAAAATAAAAGAAATAAAATGGTAGTTTACAAATATGAAGAATAAATTATCTGGGAACACACACATAAAGTGCACATATATGCATATATATATACATACATGTGCATACACACAAATCTTATTTGAAATAAACATAAAAATTCTACTGACATTTATATAATGTATAACTATTAGAATGTAATTTTCATTATTTTATAGAATACTTTAGCCTTGCATAGAAGTTAATGATCCCTTTGTTAATTTCTTTGAAAGCTTAGGAATATTTCACTTAAATTTCTATATTTTTTAAAGCTTAGTTTCTGAAGACACTGTTCTAAACTTTTATATCATTGTGTTACTTTGAAAAGAATTGCTCTTCAAAAAATTACTCTTTAAAAATAATTTGTTAATTTGTTTTTATGTTGAAATTGAAAACTGAAGAGGAAATATTGTGTTTGCTTAGAAATTCACTTTCATAATTCACAGTCATGCTAACTATCTACATTTTCTAAGAACTCCAGTGGAAAAATAATTTTGTGGCATCTTTGTTCAGTGTTTTGTGCTTGATATTTCATGATCTCCTAAGCAGATAAGTGAGTTAAGTTTTTATTATGAGGCTCCAGTCCTTAACTCTTTCTGGGTATCATTTATGTAGCTTATATTGGAAAATCTGGGACAATTAAATGAAACCTGCTAGGAATGGTTTTTATTATGTGTTCTTAACTTCAGGGTGTCAGGAAAACCTTTGCATTGTATTTCTTGCCATCCAGTCTTTGCTGTTGTCTATTTTGTCTTACACCCAAATTCTTTAGATACTATGACTATATATTACATCACATTAGATATTATGGCATAAACATGTTTTAAAACCTATTAAACTATTTCTAATTCAGTGTATGAGTCAGAATGACCAGTTATAAATAATTTCACTTCAATGTGACATTTTACTTCTTTGAATCACTTTTTAGATTCATAATTATTGCTTATAATGCTGACTTTTTTCTTAGGGTCCTGTCATAGAGAGTTCATTATTTTCTTCCAGAAATAACAAGTCTTCAAATGAAAAAGAATTGGTACAAATACTTTTTCTTTCTGAGTTTTCCTGACAGTGTCAATGACATATGTGTCATACCCTTCAGATATAGGTGTACCCTGATAAACCATTCAGATATTTAAATTATAAAAATTCTCAAAATATTCTGTATTTAATAGAGTTTGCCCTTGTGAATTATTAGAAATAATTCAATTAAAAAATAATTTATTGAGCAACACACACATGCACACATACATTCTGTTTATGTGTAACAAGGAAATAAAGCTAATTCACAAACAGTGTATCTTAGTTTCTAGTGTTTATCTTAAAGAGTCAGTCAAATGAATGGATTTTCATAGTGCAATGTATAATTGTGTGAGAATAATAAAAAATGCTTTATTTGAAGGTTGGATTTGCTGACTCAAAGAGGGAAAATTCACAGCCCAAACAAACATCACATCGCAGAAAATTTTCTCTGAAGAAACGACATTTGAAATTAAGACAACATTAGTGTAAGCCTTTCTCTACATTTGTATTGAAAGAATAGACTTGTTCTAAACTAGGTATTCCAAGGTTGGATTATTAGTGAAATCATTACTGTAATAAACTTGAGGAAGCAATATCTAACCTTTGTAAGCCTCCACATACAGCATATATGATATAAATTGTATCATGTTAACACACTGATTCTGTGATGTTTAAATGAGGAAATATTTATAAAGCGTGTAGCCCATACTGTGGTGTAGAATCCATTTTAAGTTAAGGTGAACTCTTACTAATGTTTCTATAATAATAATTTCCGGTATTACTTCTGCCGTGAGAAGCATAAACACACTAAAATGAATATAAGCAAAACTCTGAAAGCAGCAAACCATGAGCTTTTATGATAAACAGTAGACATTAATTTCAGTTTGAACATATGGTTCATTTGGAGAATAGTAACATTATGGTGATCTGGAAAAATAGGTTGGGGATTTATGTAGGGGCTTAAGTGCCAGGTTAATGAATTTATAATTAATTTGACACACAAAATGAGTCACAGAAGTTAATCGAGTGTGGAAATGATACAATTGGTCTGTTCCTTAAGAAAATCACTCATGGACTCCTGCGGAAAAAGAAAAGAGGCAGGAAGGCCAGTTTGAAAGTGATTAAAGTACTCATTGTAAAGGAATTGATTTCCCTTTCAAGTACAGAAGCTGCAATTATGGAAAGAAATACAATGAAGGATTGGGAAGATAGTGAAGGAAAAACTAATTATTTGACCATTGGTAGAAGGTTTAGAAGGAGGACAGGATTTTTACCTCAGCTGATCTCCGCTGGAAGTCTAGCAGGGAAAGAAGGAGGGATGACAATGGGTCCCATAGCCAATGCGGCAGTTTTGCTTCAGTATACAATAATCTTGACAGAGAATGAAACCTAAAATCGGAGGACAAGAGGTTCAAGTCCGAAACAAACTTCAAGTGATATTTAAGGAGATACTTGGGATATACTAGCCATAGTGAGTCAGGTTAAAATATTGGTGAAGTTAAGGCTTAAAGATGAGAAGTTCGAGAAAGAGGATCAAGAAAAACTCTCTGTTCTCTTTGTTCAGCTTCTGTAAACAATTCTGTTTGGGCTGAATCGGGTAGCAGTGAGTGGTCTCAGTTGCATGAACCTACTGTTCCAAAGCTCCAGACAAGCAGGTCACACAAATTTCCTGGTATCCATCTAACTGCTCATTTGCAGTTCACGAAAGCTTGTAATAAACTGTGCAGAGGAATACAGGAAGCAAACAGTGTATCCAGCTATGATATCTATTATCTAAACTGCCTGGAACCTTTGTTGTTGAAACTGTAGGTTGGGGCAATAGGCAACTTTAATATTATTCCTTATCTCTTCAAATTTGTATTTTTCTTCTTACTACCTCCCTCCCTCCCACTTTCTTCTCTAGTTGTGCCCTCTGCTCCTTTAGAAAAAACAGTTTTGGAATAATTCCACTTCCATTCACAGAGGCACACATCATCCCCTGTGTTCACTGAAATTAATATTTTATTTGAATTTATAGTGCTATACTCTTTCCGTATCATTATCAAATGCATGTTGGTATTTTCTAGTTAAGTGTAATGACAGAACTTTCAAGAATACTCAATTTTCTTTGAGAACTTGAAAAAAAAACTTTTAAAAAAAGCACAAAAATGAAATTTTGAAGACATGAGGAATGTCTATAAAAAGGTTTAGGCAAATAATAATATAAATGACCTGCAAGGAACATTTTGCTAATTAAAAATTTCATTGCCAGTTGAGAAATACATTTCCAAACAATGTTGATCAGGAAAACCATACAAATGAAAAGACAATGGAGTCAACAAATATAGTTAATTCCTTAAAAAATGGGATGCTTTAGAAAAGACCTCCATTTTGATATCAATATCACTGCTAAATTGATGGTCTTATTCAATGTTCCTTTCAGTTGTCATATTGTATTTCAGACAAGGGAAAAAAGTTTGGGGAGGGAGCAACTAGCAAAATTCTGTGAAAATATTTAAAAATACTTATTATATACACATTAATAATAATAATTAGGTAGGTTCTAATTTTTTAGATTGTATTATTTACTGCCAGTATGAACCAAAAATTAAAAAAAAATCACAATTTCCATTCTTGATGGCTTATTTAAATTTCTGATTTTAACGCCAAGCTATCTCCAAATACCAAATTTTTAATGTGGTAATGAAAATGTTGATTCTTTACAATATCTCTGACAATTATTATTTACTGTTACATTTATAGCTAGAGTAGTAATTTTTCCTTACTCCAATGACCAAATAAGCTTTTCATCCATTTCTACATTTTTAAGAGTTTTTATTACTCTATTCCACCCTATCCATATAACTGATATTATTTATCCCATGTATCACCCAGGCAGACATGACCTGATGGATCTAGCATCTGTTAACAGTGCTTCTCTTAGACCATCTTAATTCTAGACTTTTTAGTCTTTTCTGCCTGAATGGTCTATGATTATCAAATCCTAATCAGGAAGCAGTCATGTCACTGTGCGTCTCTGTTTTTGAATGTTTTGTAAATTTCTGTAAATAATATACATATTCACGATTCATAGTATTTTGCTTTGTATTTTATCAAACATGTAAATATCTAAATCATACAGCAATTATTTATATCATCTTCCTGCACTGATTATTGAGGCTAGACCTTTATCTATAACTAGAATGAAATGCTATAGTACCAAAATAATTACCTGTCTGTGTCTATATTTACATATTGCATAGCCATTTTATCTTAGTCCCATTTTTCACCTTTATAAAAAAATGTTCAGAAAGGTTAATTGACTTATGCATAGGGGAGCAAGTATGTAGCAAAGGAAGTTCTCAAATTCTGGACCTAGGTCATCGCTTCTGCTGAAAGCTCTCTATTTTCTTTCATTTCCAATTACTTTCCCCACATAAATATGAACACCCAGCACTAGAGCACAAAGTGATGTAGATAGATTAGCATTTTTATTTTCTGTTCCTTCAAGGTGCTGAAGTGCTGGCATTAAATAAGAACTTTGGGTTTGACTTTGCTTTGGATAATACACCAGTTAAGAGATGCGAGCTTCAATCATATAGGATAATAGATGATCGGCTGAAGAGAGAAATTGATTTTGAAGTTGTAATTTACTTGAAGTGTTTTGATGATCTCATAAAATACAGGCACAAAAGTGAAGTTATTTAGGATTTCATGGCTCTCTTAAAGCTTGAATTACTACTTCAGTGCCAAAGTCCCTAGGAAAGAGCCACAGGTTTCTGTATTACAGACTGTATATTTATTGCACTATGAATATATTTTCTGATAGGGAAGTTGTTCTTTTTTCCACTGCTGTCTCATTCACAATCTTTCTGTATGTGCTTATCTCTCTGCATCATAAATGACTCCTTCCTCTGTTGTTTGAGTGTCTGGTCTATGGTTTAATTTTCTGGAAAAAATTGTGTTTTAACATAGTATAACTACCTTGTATGTCACCTCTTTGGCTGTCTGTGACAACAATTCTAGTGTTGTATTATTGTACACCATTTTATGATTTATCTATAATCATTACAATTGTTATATCTAACAAAGGACAATAACATCAAGGCAAAGACAAAAGGATAGCGGTCTTCTGGGTCTAACTTTTCCATAATAGAAAAGTCAGAGGACTTTAGATTTTGCTCCAGTTTATTAGAGACATAAAGAATTACCTGCTGAGATTTCCAAGGATTCAAACAACTACATCTGATTCTTTGAAGTAGAAAGCTTTTTAATCTCCTCAGATAATTCAATATTCACTGAAATAATGTTTAAGGACTACAGTTGTAGACTGTAGGCACACCTTCATTAGAAATATGATAACATTGGAAAGCAATGCCCTTCTCGAGGAGAAAGAGGGAGGGAGGGAGAGAGAGAGAGAGAGAGAGAGGAGAACGTGTGTTTCTGTGTGTGTAGATAAATGGCTGAGTACGTAGAGAGAGGTAGGTAAATAAACTGACAATAAATACACATTATATTTTCTAATCAACTAAAGACCTACAAAAGTAAAAGGAATTTGTTTATCACTGACACATTGCTTTAATTTGTATGAACATATTGGTGGAAATACACTTTATAAACTTTTCTTAAAATATAACACAAGGAATCTTTCATGATGGATACTATTAGTTAGGTGGTAAACAGATAGATATACATTAGTTTAGTAATGCATTTCACAGTATCTTTTATATACTTTGGTCTTTATTCACATTTTATTTATGTAAATATAACATATAAAGTCTTATATAGTTACAAGATTTTAATATTGTCTTTATTTTATTCAAGGTTCACGTAGATATTTTTGCAACGCTGTCCTTTAGAAAAACCACAGAAATCACAGATACCAATTAACTCTACCACGGAACATTCTAAACAGTCTCTTTCTAATGTCTTCATAGATTGTTGAAAGGATGTATTGCATAGATGATACAAATACAATGTGTGGATTTTACAATACCTAATTTCTATATGCTGCCCTCTTACTTTTTGAAGTGAGCAATTATGTAAATATTCAGATTTATATAAGAATGTGATTTTAATGTAATAGGGACTGCATTGTGCTATCACTGTTGTGACGATTTTTGAATATCACTAAGCCATGTTTAAAACAAAATTTTTAACGTTCCAAAATTACAGCCTTGGAGAGATGAGACAGGAGGAATGCTGAGGGAAAGACCATAGTAAAACCCTATCTCAAACAAAAAGAAAAAAATACTTCAATGCAGAATACATTTACAGTCATCTACTAGGTCTCAGACCAAAAATATCTCTACAACAAACAATAAAATATTAAAGTTAGACACTGGACAAAACTGCATGGACTACATGGTTGTCCAAACCTTCATGATGCTTAAATCTATTTTTAAATTAATTTTATTGTCACACTTCATGTATATATAATAATTGCATTCATCATGGGGAATTAGTAGCTGTACATAATACAACTTTATTCTAGAGACTAGAAAGAAACAAAAATGGAAACAAATTATTTATACATGAGGGCAAATAAAATTGCAGGAGGGAAATTGGAATTTTTAACATACAGAGGTACTGAATTTAGATACTTACAATAATTAGTCTTTTTAAATTAAATTTATTGGTACATTTTAGGTACACATAATAAATTCATGATGGGGAAATTGTACCTGTACATTTTTGATTCCTTTTTCTCTATCCCCACCCCTCCCTTCAATCTCTCTTTCTCTCCATATTTACAAAGTTTGTTTCTACTTTATCTTTTATTATTTTTTCTTTTCTTTCTTCCTTTTCCCCTTCCTCCACTCTAGTTCCTGTTTCCTTTTTATCAGTTTCTTTCCATTTCACACTATTATATACTTTGGTCTTTATTTACACTTTCAGGTTTTTATAGCAGGGAGATAAAGTGAAGTTTATACATATGAGTCCAATTTATCTCACTTAGGGTATAGGCTCAAGTTGCATCCATTTACCTAAAAATGTCTCATTTATCCTTCTTTATGATAAAGTAATACTATATATATATGTATATATATATATAGAACATTTATAAATGGAGATGTGATATATATATATCACAAATGTATCTATCTCACATCTTTCATATCCATTTCTTGGTTTGATAGACATTGGAGTTGTTTCCAAAATTTAGCTATTACAAACTGTGTTCCTATAAACATGGGTGCACATGCTGTGGTATCTTCTGGAAAGATACCCAAAATGGGGAATAGATGAATCAAGTGAGACTTTTAATCCTGATGTTTGAAGAATTTCCTTACTGATTTCCACAGTGGTTGTACCAATCTATGCTTCCACCAAGAATGGAGAAGGGTTAATTCTTTCCAGCATTTGTTATTTGTTGTTTTGTTGAGGATAGTGATTCTTTCTTGAGTGAGGGGGAATCTCAGTATTTTTAATTTGCATCTTTCTAATAACCAGTGATACTGAATATTTTTCATATATTTATTTTTTGTTTTTATTTCTTCACTGAGAAGTGTATATTCATCTCAGGTGCCCATTTTTGGATTGGATCATTAAATTACAGGTCTGATTTTTTTGAATTCCTTATATGTTCTAAATATAATTCCTTTGTATGAAGGATAACTAACTAAATTATTTTTCCTACTCTGTGAGTTGTCTTTTCACTCTGTTGATGATTTATTTTGGTGTGCAAAATAGAATGGGATCCTACTTATAGATTCTTTGTATTATTTTTTAATGCAGAGTTTTATTCATAAAATCTTTGCCTACACTTATTTTTTCAACAATTTTGCCTATTCTCTCTCCAAGCACATTTAGTGTTTCTATTTTAATATTTATGTCTTTGAATCTTTTTTACTTTAGTTTATTAGATGGCAATAGACATGGATCTAAATTTAGCCTTTGGCATGTGAAAAGCCAGTTTTTCAAGCACCAGTTGCTAAAAGATATCCTTCTTCCCGTGAATGTGTTGGCTCCTTTGTCACAGATAAGGTAGCTTGAATGTCTTTGAAGTTATTTCTGTATATTTTTAACAAAATTTTATTTAAAGAGAAAAAAAACCAACCAGACAAAACAGAAAAATTGTAGCAACAATACAGATTTCCAAAAGGACAATAAAAAAGAACCAAAAACAAATAAACAAAAAACAAAACATCAACAACAACAAAAACACTAAGAAATCGCCACTTGATACATTACATACTCTCATCATTGTAAATAGTTGTTGAAGTTACAAAAGTAAAGCATACAAAGTAGAAATTCAAACAGTGAGACTGTTAACAGTTTTGCTAACAATCTAACAAAAACAGTAATATGGTCATCTATCTTACACATTTAAACATACATGCAGTTACATCCTTTAGCACACTTTCTTTTCCTCTCTTTTTTACAGTAGCAATTACACATTTTGGGTTTTATTACTCCTACAGTTCTTATTTCTTTTTACACTAGAGACACAATGTGATATTTATAAATATGATTCTTATTTATTTCACTAATTAAGATAGTCTCAAGTTGTCTCCATTTCCCTATGAAGGTCTTAAGATCATCCTTTGTTATAGCTGAGTAATATTCCATTGTGTAAAAATACCACATCTTTTTCATCCACTCTGCAGTTGATGGGCATCTTGGTTGTTTCCAAGATTTAGCTATTACAAATTGTGCTGCTATAAACATGGGTGTACATATATCACTGTGATATGAACTTTTCAGTTCTTCTGGGAAAATACCCAGGAGTAGAATAGCTGAGTTGAATGGAGCTTCCAGTCCTAGTCTTCTGAGACTTCTCCATATTGATTTCCATAGTGGTTGCACCAGTCTGAACTCCCAGCAACAGTGGAGCAGTGTTCCATTTACCCTGCAGCTTCGCCAACATTTGTTATCAGTTGATTTCTTGATGGCAGCTATTCTTTCTGGTGTGAGATGATATCTCAATGTTGTTTTAATTTGCATTTCGCGAAGACTAGTGATGGTGAACATTTCTTCATGTATTTGTTTGACATTTGTATATCTTTATCTGAGAACTGTGTGTTCATATCAGATGCCAATTTTTGGAGAGGGTCTTTGAATTTGGGGGGCTTGTTGTTTTTCAATTCTTTATATGTTCTTGATATAAGTCCTTTGACTGAGGGGTTTCTGATTAAAATTCTTTCCCATTCTGTGGGTTTTCTTTTCACTCTGCTGGTGATTTCTTTTGAATTACAGAAACTTTTCAATAGTATGAGATCCCAGTTATTGATTTGCTGAAGTGTTTCCTGTGCACTCTGCATTTTGTTCATGAAATCTCTGCCAACCCCTATTTCTTCTATATTTCTACCTATCTTATTTTCTAGTAGATTTAGTGTTTCTGTTTTAATGTTTAGGTCTTTGATCCATTTAGACTTTAATTTTATGCATGGTGATAGACATGGATCTATATCAGTCTTCTGCATGTGGAGAGCCAATTTTTCCAACACCGTTTATTAAAGAGGCTATCCTTCCTCCAGTGAACATGTTTAGCCCCTTTGTCTAATATCAGGTGGCTGAGTGTCTTTGTACCTATACTTGCATCTTCTAATCTATTCCATTGATCCTCAGGTCTATTTATTTGTCAGTACCATGCTGATTTTATCACTGTAGCTTTGCAGTACAGTTTCAAGTCAGGAATTGAGATGCCTCCTGCCTTGCCTTTATTGCCCAAAGTTGCCTTTGCTATTCAAGTTTTCTTCTGGTTCCAAATGAATTTTAGGAGTGCTTTCTCTAGATCTGTGAGATATGTCAATGGTATTTTGATTGGTATTGCATTAAATAACAGTTTTGTGAGTATGGAAATTTTCACAATGTTGGTTCTTCCTAGCCAAGAGCATGGAACATCTTTCCATTTTCTAATATCCTCTTCAATCTCTTTTTAAAATGTAGTATAATTTTCAGTATATAGGTCTTTTACATTTTTAGTTAGGTTGATTCCTAATTATTTCATTTTTTAAGATGTTATTGTGAAGGGTGATATCCTATAATTTCTCTTTCAGTGAGTTTCTTGTTTGTGTACAGTAATGCTACTGAGTTTTGAGCGTTGACTTTGTATACAGCTACACTGCTGAATTTGTTTATTACCTCTAATAATTTTTTAATGGAGTTTTTGGGGTCTTCTATATAGAGTATTATGTCATCTTCAAAGACTGATAATTTAACTTCTTCCTTTCCTATCTTTATTCCTTTTATTTCTTTCTCTTGTCTGATTTCCCTGGCTAGTGTTTCCAGAACTATATTGAATAGAAATGGTGATAGTGGACATTCTTGTCTTATTTCTGATTTTAAAGTGAAAGCTTTTAGTTTTTGTCCATTTAGTATAATATTGGCTGTTGGTTTGTCATAGATGGCCTTTACAAGGTTGAGTTAGACACCATATATTACAAGTCTGAAGTGTTTTTTTATCATAAATATGTGTTGGACCTTATGAAAAGCTGGTTTTTTTCTGCATCTATTGAGATGACCATGTGGTTTTTTTGTTTTTGGCTCTGCTGATGTGGTGTATTACATTTATTGATTTGCATATGTTAAACCACTCCTGCATTCCTGGAATGAACCCCACTTGGTCATGATGTATAATCTTCTTGATGATTTGCTGCATTCTATTTGCCAGTATGTTATTGAGAATCTTTGCATCGATGTTCATTAGTGAGATTGGCCTATAGTTCTCCTTATTGTTTCAGTCTTTCTCTGGTTTTGATATCAGCGTAATACTTGCATCCAGGAATGAATTAGGGAGGATTGCTTTCTTTTCAATTTCATTGAAGAGTTTAAGGAGTATTGGCATCAAGTCTGCTCTAAATTTCTTATAGAATTGAGTTGTGAATCCATCAAGACCTAGGCTTTTATTTGTTGGTAAATTTTTATTATATTTTCAACTTCAATAGCTGATATTGGGTTATTCAAATTTGCCATATCTACTTGGTTGAGCTTTGGTAGTTCATATGTTTCTAGAAATCTGCCCATTTCCTCTGTGTTTTCCTCTCTATGTGAGTAAAGATTTTCAAAGTAGGTATTCATGATATTTTGAATTTCCATGGGATCTGCAGTAATTTCCCCCTTTTCAGTCCTTATTGCATGAATTTGCATTTTTTCTTTCTTTATAAGGTTAGCTAGAGGTTTGTCAATTTTGTTTACTCTCTCATAAAACCAGCCTTTTGATTCATTAATTCTTTGTAATGTTGTTTCAGTTTCAATTGCATTGATTTCTGCTCTAATCTTTAAAATTTTCTCTCTTCTATGAGCTTTAGATTTAACTTGCTCTTCTTTTTCTAGAAGCTTGACATGAAGAATTAGATTGTTTATTTGTGCTCATACTGTTTTCTTGATATGACAATTTATTGCTATATTTATCTCTTAAGACTTCTTTCATTTCATCCCACAGATTACAGTATGTTGTGCCTACAATTTTATTGAACTGCAGGTATTGCTTTATTTCTTCTTTAATTTCATCTGTAGCCCACTGGTTATTCAAAGGTTGTTATTTAATTTCCATGTGTTTATGCCAGTTTTGCAATTTCTTTTGCCATTAATTTCCAGTTTCAGTGCGCTATGGTCAGATAGTATGCATGGGACAATTTCAATACCTTTGCATTTACTGAAGAATGTTTTGTGGGATAATATATGGTCTATTTTGGAGAATTTCCTGTAGGCAGCTGACAAGAATACGTATTCTTATGTGGTTGGATGGAACACTCTGTAAACATCTACTAAGTCCAATTGCTCACAGGTATGATTTAGTTCTATGATTTCTTTGCTGTTTTTTTGTATAGTTGATTTATCTCTTTGTGACAGCAGGATGTTAAGGTCACCTGTGTTAATTGTGTTCTTGTGTATTTGCTTTTTCATGTCCTTTAGTGTCTGTCTTATATAGTTGGGTGCTCCTGTGTTTGGTATATATATATATATATTATAATTGTTAGTTCTTCATCACTTACAAGTATGTAGTGACCTTCTTTGTCTCTTTTAATCATATTAGGTTTGAAATTCACATTTTCTGCAAATAGAATAGTTACCCCTGTTTTTTTCTGGGTTCCTGTTGCATGCAATACTGTTTTCCATCCTTTGACTTTTAATCTATGAGTTTCTGTTTGAGTCAGATGTGTTTCTTCTATACAGCATATTGTGGAATCCTGTTTTTTGATCCATTCTGTCAACCTGTTTCTTTTGATATGTTAATTGAGCCCCTTTACATTATGGATATCACTGATATGTACTGGATTGACTTTGCCATGTTGTGTTACTGTTGTTAGTTTCTTGCTTTTCTCTCTTGTTTACTTTCTTGTCGAGCCTGGTGATTTCTTTCGGTTGTTGTTCTGAAGATTGTGGTCATTTTTATCTCTACCTAGGATGTCCTTCAGCACTCTTTCTAAGGTTGTTTTTGTGGATATGAATTTCTTTTGTTGTTCTTTGTTGTGGAAGTATCTTTTTCTCCATTAAATTTGAAAGTCAGTTTTGCTGGGTACATCAGTCTGGGTTGAAAGTTGTTTTTTTAGGGCTTGAAATACTTCACTCCAAGCTCACCTTAACCTGAATGTGCTGAGAAGTCTGCTATGAATCTAATAGGCTTTCCTTTGTAGGTGAGTGGTGTCTTTTCTCTAGTGGCTTTTAGTATTCTGTTTTTATGCTGTATGTCTGGAATCTTAATTATTATATGTCTGCATGTAGGTTTATGCTGATTATGACTTTGTGGCATTCTATATGCCTTACTTATTTGTATATCCAAATTTTCCCTGTGTTTGGGAAATTTTCTGCCATTATTTCGTGAACAGCTTAGCTATATCCTTTGCATTGTCTCCTGCCTTCTCATTGATGCCTATTAATCTAATATTGTTTCTCCTGGCATCATCTTGTAGCTGTTGGATTGTCATTTCATGCTGTTTTGTTGTTTTTATAAGCTCTACCATTTCAAGATCTCTTTCTGCAATCCTGTCCTTAAGGTCCAAGACTCTATCCTCAGCTTCATTTAAATGGCTTTGCAGGCTTTCAATATAATTTTTTGTTTCTTGCATATCTCTTTCAATTTGTTTCATAGATTCTGCTTGTTTTCTGCATTGTTCATTCAAAGTTTCAATCAGTTTCCCATGCTCTTGTAGTTGCTTATCTATTTCTTCTCTAGCTATGTTGAGCAGCTCATTTACTAAGGTTGTTACTTTTGTCATTGCATAAGACATTATTTCTAATTTGAGTTCCTCTATAGCCTCATGGATTTGTTTCTTTACTTTATTTGCTATCTTTTCAGAGATTTCTGGTGTATGAATTTAGGGTCTTCTATTTCATTATCACCTGCACTTGCCCCTGATGGACTAGATGTTTGGGATTACATTTTGCCTTCTCATTTAGTCATCCTCACCTTTTGGGTAAATTTCTGGTGTTTGTATTCCAACAGTCACAAGTTTTTGTGGTGTGTGTTTCAGGTTTCTACTGTGTGGTTGATGTTTGCCAGATTGCTGGATACCACCATGAAGAGGAGACCTAGTCTCCTGAATTCCTCCTACTGTGCCTGTTGTGTGAGTCCTACATTGTTTCTGGGCTAACTAGCCCAGAAGTATTGATGTAGGACAACTCTTAGTTCCTGCTCTTGTTATATATTCAGGTTGTGGCAGGTCACCAGGTCTCCATGGCTATAGTGTTTGTGTCAGCTGAGGCCCTACTGTGTCACTGGGGGTCTCGTAAGTTCTTTTAGTTTCCTCTAAGTTGGAGCAGGGTGATATTGGTGCACTTCTCAACCTGTCTGATGTTCTCTGTGTGGGGGGAGGAGGCTGCCCACTCTCTTGCATGTTAGCCACGGTCTTACACTTGGAGGGAGTTTCACTTCTGCCCATATTTACCCACTGCAGTCCTCTATGTTTTGGGGCAAACTCACCATACTGACTGAAGCCTGATGAGGTCTTCTGTTTGGGTGAGGGGTTCCTGAGCCTCTCATTGAGCCAGCATGGTAGTCCACTGTAGTCCAATGTTCCTGGTGGAAGGGCGGGTCCAGCAGATGTGGTCCGAGGCAGCTCAGGCCTGTGGCAGACTTAGTAGATGTTCCTGGAGGAGGGTTGGGCCCAGCAGCATCAGACCCAGGCACCTCAGGCCCTCCACCACTAGTCCCTGCAATGTTCCCTGTGGGTGAAGTGTAGGCCTAGCTCTCCTGAGCAGCCCTGGCTCTCAGCTACCAGTCCTGTGATGTTCCCAGTCCTGAACAGGCCCGGCTCTCAGCTGCTGGTCCTGTGATGTTCCCAGTCAACTGTTTCTGTATCTTTTAATATGTTTCATTGGTCTTCAGGTCTGTTTTATTTTCTAGTACCATGCTGTTTTTATTACAGTAGCTTTGTAGCATAATTTCAAATGAGGAATTGTAATGCTCTCTGCCTTGCCTTTATTTCCAAGAATTGTTTTTCTATTCTAAGTCTTTTCTGGTTTTAAATTAATTTTAGGAATGTTTTCTCTAGTTCTGTAAGACTTGCTAATGGTATTTTGATTGAGATTGCAATGAAACTATATAGCAATTTAAGAAACATAGCTATTTTTACTATGTTAGTTCTCCCTATCCATGACCAAGGAATATCTTTCCATCAATGATTAGTCTTGATACAGATGTGAATACCAACTTTATAATTCAATTGAGCTCTATTATGGTATTGCTCATACTGACTGAAAAAAGACATGAAAATTAGAAAGTTGAATTTTTTGGTTAGCAAAATGAATAACTGTTTGATAGTTTCTCTTATATGAAGAACTATTCTTTAATTCCTAATAATAAATATTTTATCTGTAATGATATTTGGAAACCAAAAATCCAATTAAGATAGTTCAATGTGAAATAGTTTTATAAAAGAATACAAATTCATGAGTCACATTAATAGATAAGCAATGTGACTGAGAATGATTATGAGAAAATGATACAGGTATCATTTATAGTGTTAAAGTCATTGAATGAGAAACACAGGAGTCACAAAAGTACTAAGGAAGTTATCTTTTATTACTTATTTTTAATGGTAAAAGCATAATCAACAGCAAAGCATTCACAATAATCAATTTCCTGAGTTGACAAAATGATTATTGAAGTGCAGATATGAAAGAAATCAACTTTTCACCAATTATATCTTGTATAAGAATCTAATGTTCTCCCTAATTAAAATGTTAATATGAAAAATATTCATACTATGAACATTATGAAATTCAGCTTGTTATTTCCTGTAGATCAGATAAGAAATGCACACATTTTTAATTTGAAATACAATTTATTTTAAAAATTAATACATTTGTTTTATATGGTAGTGAGGATCTGCATGACATTTCAGTACATGGATAGGACATACACTAGTTAAGTGAGAGCAATTATCATTCGTTTTTTGGTGACTTCAACTTCTTTCTTTTATTTCTTCATAAAATATATACTACCTATGCACTATACTCTGAAATGTTAGAACTTCCATTTATCTAACTGAGTTTTGCTACCTGTCACTCCAAATCCTTATATCTTCCCTTCTTTCCAGTTTTCTCAACATTAGTAATGGTTACTGAACACTCAGATTGATATATTTTTAGTTTCCACATATCATACTAAACATGTGGAAATTATCTTTCTATGATCTTTCTGTAACATCCCCATCTATTTTTATTCATAATTACACTGAAATTGATCATATTCAAAATCACAGTGGAAGGAGATTAGAAATGGTGGAAAGGGAAAAATATGGGAATGAAAGAGGATTAAAGATAAATAAATATGTGTTATGTGCATGTACCAACTCCACAGAGGAATGTAAACATTATCACTGCAAATGTACATGAAAAGGGTAGATGAAGAAATAGAGGGAGAGGAAAGAAAGCAGTGGAAAGGGAAAGAAAAAAAATAATTAAAATGTGCTATGTCCATGTATCAACTCCTTGAAAGGAATGTAAACATTACGTACTACAAATGTGTGCTAATAAAGAAAATGTGCTAAAAAATTGCTTTTAATTTGCTGGTACTTGCAGTATGAAATGATTACAGTAGTCATGAGCTGGCACATATGCAGAACTCACCTTAATTCTTTTTCTTTCCCCATTCTCTTGCCTCCCTCTCCTTACCCCCTTCCTTTTTGCAAAAGTTCTATTCATGGAACATGCTAAAGTTGGCCCTGTGTGCAATATTGTGCCTCGAACACAATGGAGAGAGTTATTTCAATTTCGTTACCCTGACTGAAGAATATACTCAGGCACCTATGCATGGAAGCCCACTGTACCTAACACTGCATCAAAAATATGTTAATCATAGCAAGGACATCTCACAAGTTTCTGATTCATTTTCTCTCTCTCCTCCCCCACTCATCATAAACACAAATCCTCATTTTATGATGGTGATACTTATTTAATGGCCTTTCCTGCATTAGTCCACCCACATATTAAAAATTAAACTACAAGTTCTTTAGAATAAAACTACATTTACTTTTCAGAGTCAGTGTGTGCATGTTTTATTTAGCTTTGCATGTTAGTAGATTTAATTACTTCACTTATCTTTAGAGACATAGTTGTATCAGAAAATGAAACAGTAATAATGGAAGTGGAGAATACATGTAGATTTTAATTGGATTCATATTGTCATCTGAGAACTCTAAAAGTGTTTTGAATGTCATGAAAAGATTTTTAAATGGCTTATCATTACTTTTCCAAATGAATTAGTGTTGAGGCTTGGATGTGCAACTTTTCCATTACTTTGTGAGCATTAGCAGACAACTTAAACTAATCAGAAATAAATAGAACCTAGAACTTATTCATACTTTTAAAAGGAGTTGATTGAGAACATTTTCTGCTATTTGATCAAGAAATTACTATTGATAAACATACACTGTCAAAAAAACACAGCCAGATTTTTTTGACATTTTTTAAATTATGTAAGTTGGAAATCTCAGAAAGAGCATGATGGGTTGGAAAATAATAAAAATACAATGTTCGAATTTCTTATATTTTCTTGATATCAAGCAGAATATAATTTTGGCTGATAATACTCAGCCATATTATTTGTGTTGAAATTAGTTAAAAGCTTTAATTTTATATATTAAACCATTGTGTTAATAAACTTCATTTTAATGTTTTTCATTTTTTAATGATTATTTTACTTTTATCTTGAATATATTTTGCATTAACTATTATTTTACATTTATTTTGGCAAGTATTATGATAGTCCCCATAAATATAATACAATAAAATCAAATTCTTAAATTGATTTTAATTATGAAATAAGTTGTTATATCAATAATATAACCTGGTGGTATATACATAAGCCATTATAGGTAAAATGATGTACGGGTGACTAAAACAGTAAATTTGGCACAAATAATTGCCACTATTCTTCACTTTAGTTATTTCATATCTATTATTTTCTAAAGTTTTGCTTCACAACTATGAAAACCATGATTGTGTAGAGAAAAAAATAAAAATGGCTACATAATATGAAAAAGCATGTAGTATTATGTCTTCTCATCTTGTTGGTAGAAGCTGGTTTCATGATTAAAGGAAAGGACAAAAGGAGTTCAAAAATTATCATTTTCCTGAAAATTCAAAAGCTTTTTTTCTCTACTCTCTCTAATACTCTTCTATCAATTTCAATTTTAATGATGATCACTTTAATGAATGTTGAACTTAAATAAATACTACTTAGTGATTTTAAATTGTATTTACTTAAAATCATAAAGTTAAAATATTGTAATAAATACCTGTCACCTAATTTTATACATGTTTGCTTAATTTTCCTATCAGTTTATACGATAGAGGACATAAACATAGTTATATCCCTGTTTGTGAAACATGGATTCTGTATCCATCCTCACCCATTGTTTCCTCTCTAAATAAGCTGATTCTTGAAATTTCTGAGTATTTTAGATGTCTATGTATTCACAGAAGTGTATTTATACTGAAAAATAGTGCTGTTCATGTTTTTAAATTTTTACATAAATTTCTCATTTTAATTATTATGATCATTATCTTTCATTAATTCAAGAAAAATGATGTTTTAGAATTATTCTGATATGCACAGAAATAATGTCCCTAAGTAGTAACTGCTGTATTGATTTATTTGAATTGAAAGAATATTCTAAACTTTTTATACGCTTTCTTTAACTGCTTGACACTCAACTGCTTCCCAAGTTTTAATATTATCATTCATTTTTTTGTAATTATTCTTCTGCATATGTTTTAGAGCATATGAAAGAATTTATCTACGATACATAGAGGTAATAATTACCAGACAGATAAGTGATTATAGTTTTGTTTATGTTGAAAAGATATTGCTCAGTTATTCTGAATTTTTGCTGATCTTTATATAATATTTTATCATAGAACAGGACAATTTTTATAAATTACTGCTTCAAATTTCAATGTAACCTTGTCAGACTCTATAGTTTTTTCAATGTCATAAGAATTTGTTTATTCAACTGCTAGTCAGGAACTCTTTTCACATGGACATTGGCTCTTTCAGCTATTTCTCTTCTAGTTTCCTGTGTAAATTCTTTGTACGGTGTTCTCTTCATAAGTTGAACTTTTCAAAGCCATTTCTGTAATTCCTCAAAGTTCATCTTTGGCTGTAGGTATTAAAATTACATTCTTCCAACCTTGCTTATTTTGTCTTATTTATAAAAAGTTTAGATACTTTTTTGTGCCATATTACAATATTTTTCTCTTCTTTCCTATTTTCTGTCCATATATATATATATATATATATATATATGTAAATATTATACATTTTTAAAAAACATACCATGACTTATTACAATTGTCTTACATGGCTTATATAGGTTTTTCACTATTTTCTGGTTTTTCAAATGCACATAAGATGATTACCTAAAATCTTATGAGTATATTTGATGCTGGCAAAATAAAATGTGGCGGAGGAAAGGGGACAATATTTGAAATATGTACATGTGCCAATTTCCTACAATGGATGTAATCATTATGTGCTATAAACATGTGTGATAAATGTAAAAATAAGTTTAAAATTTAATTTGATCAAGCTTCTTTTTCTTTAGCTTGTGATTTTGAGTCATTGAATTTTCTGTTCACAGTGGGCATAGAATCATGACCCTATATGTACATTTGAAAGTTTTATATTTCCAATTTATAAGTAGTCTCATCATCAGGCTAGATTTCTTCTGTGTGATAGGAGGTAGCTGTGCAATTTTCATTTTCATACAGAGCGCCTACAGCTTCAATGGCATTTATTAAATATTGAAGTAATTCCCACTCGTTTGCATTGCTCATTTTCCATCATATTTCAAGCTTTCTTGTTTGACTCAATTTAATAGTTCTCCAAAATACTCCATAAAATATTGATCTATCTTCTTTCCAAGCTGGCAGTTCCATGCTATGTTATACAATGTCGATAAATCTTAGCAACTGATAAAGAAAACCTGATTCCTAGTGTTTTCTCTTAAACTATAATTTTAGCTATTCCACATCCTTTATTCTTTCATATAACTTTGGGATTACATTATTATTTTACCTAAAAATCAAATATGCTATTATCTTTATTGAAACTGTTTGGAATTTATATATATACATTTTTGAAAAATGGATGTGATATAGTTTGGTATAATATGACTGTTATGAGACACACACACAGTTCTTTGTTACCTCTTTCAATATTCCCTGTACTGAATCAAGTCTTTGTGAGTTAGAGATCTAGTAACAAAATACTAAGGTGAATACTCCAATTCCAGTCACACATTGTTCTTCCGGTAGATGGGTTTTCATTCTTGACTGGATGTTTGGGGACACTAACACTCTCCTCGCCTTTTAGACACTTGCATACCACACAAACCCAGACAGAGCACGGTTGTGGTGCTTCTCATCTTCCCTCAGGAGGAGAATACAGCCTCAGATCTTCAGCAATGAAGTTGATTTGTTTCTTTCCTTCATTTGTTTGTATTTCTTCAGGATCCACATCTTCACTGTTTCTAGTCTCAGAGATAGCAGGCAATCAGCTTCAGTTTTGAAGAACCTTGTGTTTATGCCCATGTGTTTTATAGTCTGTATTTTCATATGTATATTTTGTGTTTGAGTGCACATATTTTTAAATATTTTTGCGTGTTGTGTAGGGGGTTGAACCCTCAGGGTTTGCAGTTGAGCTACACCTAGCCTTTGTTTATTCACTTGCATATTTATGTATTTATTTACTTTATTAAACTGCCATTAAACTGCCCAACCTGAGCTCAAACTTCAGCTCTACTGAATAACCTTCCCATATGGCTCGGATTGCAAATCAAGTCCCACATACTTAATTCTTTTATTTTAACATTCATTCTATTAATTTTCTCTATTTTTGTTTTTCAAATATCAACATATTAACTCATAATTCACTATTGATAAGGTTGATTTTTACCTTTTTCATTCTTGAGAAAAATTGAAGGAATTCATATAAAGATATTCAGTATCAGGTCAGTTTATATGAAGTGACTGAAAAAATGTTAAGATAAGAAAATAAATAGAACGAGTGTGATGAATTTATCCCTGTGGTCTGTCAGAATCTTTTGATGGTTAAAATCTTTCACAAACATTCCAGTACTAATGATGGAAGACGCTCATGAGAGATTCCTAAATTTCTACTCCTTAAAATACAGAAGTCAATTAGTTCACCTGAATTTTTTATTGAAATTAGATGAAGATAACTTGTGTGTTCAGTATTTCACAATGACATTTGGTTTTAGTAACAATTAAAAAAATCTGAAGTCTTTTCACTTGGAAATACAAAGCATAATGAGAATTAAATTACGTATGGCATTTTAATGTCAGATAAATGTAGACATGACTATAGTTGACATTGATATGGATTCATATATATACATAACTACAATATATGCATGTATTTCTAACAAATAAGAAATAAATAATTATAACCACTATAGTCTTCATTTCTGTACTTGGTTAGGTGGGGGTAGATGGGGTTTGCAACCCTTTCTCCACTACCCATTTGATATTCCCTTGGCCTATGTAAAAAACAAAAACAAAACAAAAAAAAAACCACAAAAAATTATCCTTGGTTTCCTTTTGTGCCTGATGACAGGAACCCAGCATTCATTTCAGAAGGATGTGAGCCTTGTTGTCCTGCCTCCATTAGACTGTTTTAATTTTCTGTTACCTTAATCGGAAGGCATGTTAGTCTTAGCATTCATCTTCACGACACATGTCTGAGACAATAAACTTTTAGAGAAGTAACTTATGTTGGCTCATGGTCTTGTGTGTGTCAGTGTTTAATCAGGCAGATCCCCTGCTTTTAGGTCTCTGAATATGGTGAATGGGGAATAACACGACAGAAGTACATGGCAGAACAAAATGTCTTACATCTTGCCCAAGAAGCAAAAGAAAGACCTAAGCAGAATACTGGCTTTTCCTCATAAAGCAAAAAAAGGATAAATTTAAATTAATGTGCAATCAAATCCTGGTGCAATGCATTTTTTTTCATTCAATTATTATTATTATTTTATTATTTTCATGGTGCACAAAAGGGAACTTAGGAAAAGGTGCATGCTAGGCAAATACTCCACTGGAAAGCTACAGTTTAGCACCTAGAATAATTATTTTAGTTGAAAATCAAATGCAGAAGAAACATAAATTTTGGTAAAAAGATTACAGGGTCAATAATCTGAGTTCTGGTAAGCACATATAAGTGATAGTTTTAAAGCAAATGGCAGAGTAATACGACGGTTCTAGTTGATGTGAAGAAAAATGTACCTTGTGATGGCAATTCTGAATGTAGGAATTTGGACGGTTCTAGAGGATGCCCACAAAATTTAGCACCTGATATGAAGTGCAGAACTTTGGCAGAGAAATGCTAACCAATTGAAAAGCCTAGATATTAAAATAATCAAGAACCTTGCAATAATGAATAATCAGTGGGGTTGGGGATATAGCTCAGTGGCACAGCACCTGCCTGGCAAGTACAAGGTCCTAAGTTTGATTCCCGCTACAAAAAAACAATTGTTGATGTACAGTGGACTGTGTCAAACTGAAGACATATCTTTTCTCAGTTACTTAAATTTTTAATATTTGTTTTACAAATTTCTCCTGTCATATACTTTTATGTAAAATTTTATCTCATGTTTAATATTTTATATCACATATCATGTTTCAACTATTAGAAATATTCATCAATTTTACCTACATTTGAGAGTCTTTTAAAGACTACTACCATCATATTTAGTTGTATGCTATTCTCCACTTCTAATAAACTGGATACTCTTTTCAGTAGCATACATTAACTGGCATTGATATGCTGCTTTTGGTAAGTGTTCTGTTATGTTGAAAATACAAGCCACTATGTCCTATAGACAAAGTAAATATATCATTCAAAGAAACAAAATGTGTCAACTTTTTGGATGGCTTCTGTGGCACCAAGATGCACATTATGCTTTTTTAATGCCTACAGATCTTTAAGTAAATGGCCACAATTTTTAAAAAGCTTTCACTATGATTATTTCTAATATTTAGATTTTATTGTACAAAGCTGGTCTTTTCACACTTCATCCTTAATTACAATATGAAGAGAAAAACTCACATGCATATATGTTCTATACATGGTATGTTTCATTTTACTCACTGTAGAATTAAAGATACATAATATATACAATATGAAATGTTTCTTAAGAGTTATATTAGAAGTCATTTACATTTCATATTAACACTTTTAGTAAGTGGTATCATTAATATACATTTTATATTAAACATAGTAATGTAATACTATATATATATTAGAATATGTGTACTAAACAAACTACTCAATACTACCTTATGTGTCAAGTTACATACTCATAGATTAGTTAAATACTAAAAATAAAACAAAAAAATCAAAACTAATTGTCAACTAGCATAATTAAAAAATAGAAACTGATTCTTGAAATAGTGAAAATAGAGAAGGAAAAATTTAATTACATTTTATCAGTAGAATAAATTTTAGGGAAACAAAAAATGGTCATGAAAATAATGTATTATTTTTATTTGGTATTAATAAAAGTTATAAAGAATTTTCTAACAAAATAATTAGGGAATAACAATATTTGTTTGTATTACATTACAATAAAAATAAAAAATTATAACTGCAAACATTAATGTAGACAATATGCTATGCAGAGATAAATAGAAGAATAACATCCTATGTAATTCAAGAATCAGCAGCTCACATACATGAGCTTTAAAACTTTAAAACTCACTTAAAAGAATTATTATTTTGAATATGAATATAAATTTATCTATACAAAAACAGGACAATCTGCTAAGAATATATATATTTATATATTATATATATAAATCTAATCAAAATAGCTTCTTATATATAAATATATATAATATTAAAATAGCTTCTTATATATATTTATATATATATATTTATATATATTTATACATATTATATATATAAATCTAATCAAAATAGCTTCTTCAGTCAGGAAAATTAGATGGAATTTACCTTAAGACATGAGGATTTATAAAATTTAAAATTGTTTTGAAAACTGTTACAATTCAGGAGACGTCAATGTAAATATGAGTGCATGACTATTTAGATGTATGACACCACATAATCATTAAAGATGGTTGAAAAGTTAGTTTAGAATAGCGTACGCTTCTTTCCTAACCATAAAGAACATAAGTGCAACACTTATTGTTGTTGAGTAGAAGAGTCATAATTTCTTTTCTTTAGCTGGTGGAAGCAGTACTTACACTACACAACTCTGTAAATATTTCTTGAGACAAAGCTGTGTTTTTTAGAATTTCTGTAGCTGGACACTAACAATTAGAATCCCCTTGAGGTCAGGGTATATACTTTTCTCTAATTATAATTCTGAACCTCTGGTCAAAGTTTTCAGGGTAGATGTATGCTATGTCAATTTACAGAAGTAATAAAATTCCTTTCCTTTGAGGTTAGCAGTGCAAAAGTATATTCTTCCTTGGTTGAAAAGGTGATAATCTAAAAACCCATATTTCAAGATTTATCTTTTCATATTTCAAAATGATGCATTTTCTCAGCTCTCTTTATTTCTGACAACCATCACAAATTTCTGCCTTATATCTAAATCTTGTGGTACTATTCTTTCCAACTGTGCTTTATCACATCCCTGGGCCCTGTTAAAAATGTAGAAATATTCTGTTATAGTGCTCAAGCATTGCTTTACTACAGCCAAGCTATCCTTGATTGTCATTTAGGTCAGAAAATCAGTCAACAGTTCAGTGATTACATACACAATATCGTAGTTATTCTTGTGTCATATTGGAAATAGACATAGATCTTCCCAACAAATAAACCGATCTGAGCTTTATCATCTTTATTTATCCATGAACAATTCATGTTTCGTTTTGAGTGGTTCATTTCTCTTCTTTCTCAATATTTTTTAAGTAGTCTTGGTTTTATGGTTTATTTTTATGTCACGCTTAACATGTTTAAAGCATTCTAAAATTCTAGTGTAAAAGAAGCAGTAAAATCAATGAGGTTGTGGTAGCT
Source organism: Dolichotis patagonum (assembly GCA_004027295.1). NCBI lineage: Eukaryota > Metazoa > Chordata > Mammalia > Rodentia > Caviidae > Dolichotis > Dolichotis patagonum. The sequence goes on along the minus strand of PVJX010001182.1, from coordinate 39,541 downwards.
TGATCTTTCGAACAAAAATACAGATATTTTGCAATTCTTGCTTTATTTTTGACATTTTCTTCAGTAGTATAGTTAGCTCTGCTCCTGGAGTTCCAAAATTAACTTGGGGTGTCTGTCATAACTATGCTAATGCAGGACATGATGTCCTTATCTGATAGCCCAACTTTATCTAAATTTGAAATATAAGAGATGATAGGAACCAAGAGTAATCTACAAAACTAGTGATGATTTCTTAGGACTTGGTCCTTTGACATAGCTCTTCACTTAAACTGGATAATTCAATATTTTATAAATTCATAAGCCCAAAAGGCACTTTAATAATGAATTAATAAAATGTAAAACTTAAGCCTCAAGATTGAGAGGTAAATGAATTTTAGCAAAGTAATGTGAATAAAGATAAAGAAGTTGGCAACACATTATAAATTAATTGTTATCTAATTTAAAAATACCGAATGTGGTCTTATTTGCACACATAAAGGCACATGCAGACACAAGCACACGTTCACAAGCACACATACACTCTTACCTCTCCTACTGTTAATGGATTCTTTCATTACAGCTGTTGAACAAGAGCTTTTTATGTTTGATCAAAGTTCTCACGCAGTTCTGAGGTTATTCAGTCAGCTGACTGGCAACTGCCTCCAGAGATCTCCAAATCTCCCATTTCGAACTTGGTTTGTGAGTCATGCCCTGTATGCCACACGCTTACACAAGCTACTTTTTCTAAAATCATAATACAGATAATGGGGATTTTAAATTAAATATTTAAGAGGTTTGATAACTTCTGGTGGCCTAAGAAATTGGATGAAATAGAACTCTTCAGGAAATCATAAAGAGAATTTGAATATATTTCACTTTATCATTGTAATTGTCTAGTTAATAACATTAATACTTTAAAATTAATATTTAAAGTATATATCAGTCATATTTATATGAGATCTTTCTATAGACAACTGGTCTAATTAATTTTTATACTATTCCATATCATATTTATAAAAATTCAGTTTTATAGGAAATACTATTCTATTTGTATAAAAAGGAATGGAGGCTTAGACATAAACAATTTTGAATAAACCCATACTGCTAATATGTGGTAGACTGAGAAATTTATTCCTGGAGTATCTGACTACTGAGTCAGTATTTTGATCCAAAGAAGAGCAGAGTAGAACTTCTGTATCATTCTTCTCACACATTGCCTTTTTCCTGGGCTCTGAGACTCATTTATTTTGAAGTCATTTTGCCTTCTTTGCCAAGTTCTAGATATGAAACTTCAATTTATTTATCATCTTGACTGTCATTTTTTGAACCCACAGGAGGCTTATAAATATCTCCTCATTACTCTGAAATTAAAAATCACAAGTTGAAAGTATCTTAGTATTTTAAATTTTGAAATATTTTAATATGCTTCAAACTATATTGATACAATTATGCAGTTATGGTTTAGAGTTCTGAAGTGAATGCACACTTTACCATTATTTCAATAGTGACAGTTTTGTCCTTAGAAAGTATCTATATTGAGTTCTCCTGTACTATAGAATAGTTGGAAACATTGTTAATTATAATAATCTACAAAAGAATCTCCAAACAGCCCATCACTGAGAAAAACTTCACTATTGGTAGCACGAACACATCTTTTAGTGGCTGGGCTGTCACACACAGGTATGTGCTTCTCAGCACAGGAGGTACTTTTGTTGCCACCTCACTCGGGCTTCTAACGTGGCAAATGCCTCGCTCTGAGGCAAGCTCGCATTGTACTACACTTGCCATCCTCTTTTAAGATCTCAATTCTGCTGGGCTGATAAATGCTGATATTTCCTTACTCTAAAACAGGAGGAGAAATACCAGTCTTTTCTTTATAACAACACTCCAAAAGATTTCATAATAGAACCACTTGGGACTTGGTGTTGACACTTATAGAAATTTAATATACAGGTTTCTCTCCTATTATGGACATAATCTGTTCATAGGGCAATATTTGCAACATGTGTTAGGAACAAGGGCCATATTGTACCTGGATCTATTCCTTCAGACTTGTGAAGCATGCCAGATTATTTCTTTTCTCCTTAATATCTTATGTAAAGTGTCTGTTTTTCTAAAGCAACTAAAAAGTATCTGTAAAGACAAAATAAAATACATTTTAATGCAGTAGAATAACCCTAATCATATTCAATTATGACACAGATATAGAAGATACTGGATATAGATTTTAAAGAAACTATACTTAATATGTTAAGGACTCAAAAACAAAAAATAAAATACTTAAGCAACATGGAAGTGCATGAGTAATATATGTATCTAAAAATGGAAGACAGTAACATAAATGAGGAATGTTTCGTCAAGTTTATAAATAGTCTTGCAGATGAAGAAAGGGCCCAAAGTGTTTGAGATGTATCTAGACAGAACAAAGACTGAGACACATTCTCACAATCACACACACAAGCACGCAGACATACACGCACAGATGCACACACAGATACACGGATAAAATAATGTAAAAACAAAGGCACAGAACACTCAGACTGGTGTTAAATTAATGATAGGTTGATAAAAATATAACTTTGAAATTCAGATCTGAGTTAAATAATAATACTACCTAAAATTGAAGGAGAAATAAAGATTTCACAGACAAAAAGCAACAAGAAGCAGAATTTGTTGTTCACAGACTATTCAACAGAAAAATGTTAAGAAATAATTCCTAAAGTATAACTCATATGTGCTATAAAAATCTGAGTTGTTAATTATTAATTTAAATATATTCTACATTAAAATAATACCATATTCTGAATTATAAAATGAACCTCAATTTAAAATAATGAAATGATTCAAAATTGTTTTCTTAGTCCATAACATAATTTAGACTAGAAGTCAACTATGTAGAAAAACCAAAAATATTCAACAATGCACAGGGATTTTCATTTAAAGTAAAATAAAAACCTGACACACAAAAATGTGTGGTTAAATCCAAAATAAGCAGAAAAACATGAAATACTAAATATAAGACCAGAATTCAAGGATGCTAAGCAAAGGGAAAAAAACAGAGAAAATCAGTCAATGAAGTAGAAGAATTTTTTTGTACAGATCAATTAAATTATTAAATTTCTAGCTACATTATTAATGAAAAAGAACAAAAGCAAATATTGCATTATTAGGACCAGTGTAGGTACAGTAAGTCCCTGACTTACAAACATTTGAGTTGCAAACATTCAGATTCAAGCAGATCTTGAATTAAACATTTGTAGATGTGGACAAATCATGGAAGTAGCTCTCCTGCCTACCAATCATTATCAGAGTTGTTCTGTTGAGTGCGTTCTGTACAATGCAATAGTATACAGTAGCAGTACAGTGCTATGGTCAACCAATAAGATTACAGCAAATATAGTTGCTTGGGTTATGTTGATTAAATGAGGGTCAAAGGGGGAAACAAGTTATATATCAAGCACATATGGGATGGAGCAGGACATTCTTGGAAGGGTTAAGGAGATTTGGTCCCCCGCTCAAGGTGGTTGATGTCAATTTAAAATATGAGTCTCTGCTGTTGATCTTTATAGAAGTACATGGGAGAGTATTCCCTGTTTTTCTTGAAGCTTGGCCTTCAGTGAATGGGTCTCCAACAGCTGTCTCCTACACTGACCTTTTGAAAGTTCAGCCATGCTTGACTGCCTACAGTACTTCTAAATACGTTAGCTATATATAGTGTTATTAAATAAATGAAATGGTAAAGTTATATTAGAATACCTGGGCAAAACCAATGCAATTACAAGATTTCTTATAAATGAAAAGTGTAGGTAGGAAAAGTAAAACCAGAGGGGATGTGATGATAAGTCAGTGGTCTAAGTGATGCTATTGCTGCCATTTTAAAAATATCAAGTGTAAAGACAAAGTCAAATGGAAAGTCTCAAACAATTGGAAAATACAAGAAAAGAGAGTGGTAACTGCAGATACCTTGATTTTGTCCCAGTAAAATATATTTCAGTTCTCTGTCCTTTGTAAATGTACAATAATAAAATTATGTCTTACTTAGACGCTAATATTGTGGTAATTTGCCAAACTAGTAAAATACGATCAACATACATATTGATATTCATCAGACTTATAACTCATAAAGTATACTATTTGCTAATCATGCTTTAAAATCTTTCAATAAACAAATGGCTTTGTCTATATCAAATGAGAATTAGTGTCTTCAACTTTAAAATACTCAATTTGATTTCATTTTGAAAGTATCTTTTGTCCTTCAATGAAAGTGTTTTTGTCTAAGTCAAAATTAAACAAATTCACTTCTTTGTGTTTGCTAATTGTTTCTTTTAGTGTATTGCTCCTCTGGTAAAGCTTAAATTAGACAATGCCTCTATTCTATCACTTTAGGCTCATATTTTATTTACTTTTTTATATTTTGAGAGCCCTGATAGACAATGCACACTCAGTATCTATTTAGCATAAATATTTTATGTAAACATTAAAGATAATTAACATAAATTGTTCTATCTATAATAAAGCATGCTTATTAAACTCGATATCCATGACTTACACAAATCTATTTTGTGATTTTTAAATTGTCTTTCTAGAATTTCCATCTATGAAAGAACCATGTGTAACCAATTCTCAGTTATACTTGCTTTAACATTGGCCATGTGAGGTGTGAACATCATCACGGAGTCACAGTGGCTCATCTGCCTAATAATTTCTCTATGATTAATTTACAGAAATGAAGTCGGAGAATGAAAAGGCATCAGATTTATTCATGAGACATTGCAGCAGGAGGACAAGTATGAGAATTCCTAGCACCCAACGTCCCCAGGTATAATCCCCCCTCTGAGCTATTACTATTATGAATGGGACATGCATTTAATTGGTGGTTGAATTTTCATTTTTTTCATGATTAGGGGAAGCTGCAAGCAAAATGTCTATAACTTCAGCAATGCAGGTGAAGAATTCAACAGATTTTCTATGGGTGCAAAATTTTCTTTTGTTCCACCATATCTTCTTCAGACAACTTAGTTAGAAAGAGAACATATATTCCATAGCAGTATGTTTTGCAATATATGATAATACAAGCATGGAATAATTTTTACACTTCTCTAGTGAAGAAAAAAAAGTGTATTATGAACATATAATAAATTAAAAGAGATGTTATCAAAATAATATAATGTGGTAGTTACTTTCTGACTGTTATTAAAAAGCAATTGAAATATTTGAGCCTGTAGATAACCATTGAATGAGAAATCTATAATAATCATGTCAGAAGGAAGATAGGAAAATGTGTGGAAAATTGTGACAGAGAAGACAAATACAATGGGTAGAAGCTGGAGAAGGAATTGGGAAAGAAAATGGCAAACATGCACTGGTTTTACATTATTGGATGCATATTGTATGTTTTGAAGGCATTCACCATTTATTTTCCCCATTAAACATTTTCAGACATTTGGAATTTATGAATAATTGTATCAAAAATTGTTATAAAGAAAAGTCTGAGGATAACTTACCTCTTCCATAACTCACTGTGACCATAATCCTTTGCAACCAAAATTCTTAGTAACAATTGCAGATATTACTAATGAAAAAGCATGAGAATTTTACACATTAAAGAAAACATTACACTACATTTTGTTAAAGGCAATGTATTCAGTTAATCTCAAGAAATGATGTCTTCAAACTATTTAGTTTGAGGAATGTATTCTCTATTATAAATCTTGTGATAGAAGAAATCCACTGTGAAAACCAAGGCATTCAGCATTAGAAAATACTTCTTGAAGTACAGGAGAAGAGTTGGAAGTTAGAAGCAGTACGGGAACAGTTTAAAAACATCTCTCATTCAATTCAAGTTACTTTGTTTCTCTTTGAACGGTATTCCTTTGTATGATTAATATTAAACTCCTAATATTTAAAGATTTGTGAATCTGTAACTTCGAGTAGTCATGAAATTCTGAGTACGTAATATGAGGACCAAATCCGAAATAAAAAGAGAGCTTGGGTCTCAAGGTCTGAAAACCTGAATTCTTGTTTAAGGTATAGCATTTACTAATTGGGTTAGCTTTGTAAACCGTGTAAGCCTTCTGGGGTTCAATTTGAATTTAATACCTTTTGTAGAAGTTAAGTTATTAAGACTTTAAAAGATACAAACTATGAAGGTAGTTTGTTATGTATCTGATATAAATGCAAGCTTATTTTTTTAATTACTGGTTAACTTTGTTCAACTTTTCCCTTTTGAAAAAAAATTCTCCATTAGATGTGTCTTATGGTTCTAGTGTGTACTATAAATTACCGCATTACTCCAGGTAGCAGGGTGCAGTGCTTCTATGCTGCCACATCAGTGAAATTTATTGTTTGGGAATTTTAATTTGTGACCAAAGAAATCAAGACAAATCTTTCTATCCAATGGCCCGGATGTAAAGACGAGAGCTAAATAGAAGGAAAGCCGGGGATTTAGCTCAGTGGCTTAGGCACCTGCCTGGCAAGTGTGAGGTCTTGAGTTTGATCCCCAGTACCAAAAAAAAAAAAAAAAAAAAAAAAAAAAAAAAAAAAAAAAAAAAAAAAAAAAAAAAAAAAAAAGAAAAAGAAAAAAATAAATAGAAGGAAAAATATCAGCATGCAGAAATAAATTGACGTTTAGTTAGGAACGACACTGACATTCCCCCAGCCGTTCATCTTGTTCATATGGTCCAACTTCATTCACAACCTTCCAATGGCTCTAATATCTAAGCTAAAGAATTCTCCTTTTTACCTAAATTAGATCAGGACGAGTTCTTACCATCTGATGAAAATGCTGTAGAATTGTGAAGTAATCGTGCTCATGATTCTTCAGCTTACTGGTGGTGCTTCAGGGCACGAACATAAAGGACATTGCCTGGAGATGGTAAATTCATATTTTATTAAAAATAAATGTAATGGGACAAAGATGTACTTGTTTGTACTACTAATCTCTTCGTAATAAACGCCAAAAGTATAAAATATAGATCATAGCTTAAATTCTGCAGATAGACTCTTCAAGAGAATTTTATCACAATCTCATTTGCTTTAATTCACTGATGAATACTTGACATAGCTCTGAGGTTCTTCCATCTAAACTAGCATGACACTCAGTTTCCACAGCCCTGTTACTGTAAAAAAGCAGTAAAAAATGTTGTGATCTTTTGGAAAATAAGGAATATATATATATCCCATAAAAATATCATGCATATGCATATAGCCTACATTCTATTGCATAGCTCATGTTTCATAAATATTTGCCCTAAAAAAATAAAATCTCCCTTTATAATACGTATTGATACTTCTCAAATTATTACTTTTAGAATTTTTTATCAAATTTAGTTTTGATGATTGGCTTGATATATCGTGGCTTTTTTTCATATTTGAAAGTAATTTCTTCTGTAATACCTACTTTGATTAGAAAGTGCCAATAACATTGTGATTTATACTCAGTAATTCAGAGATAATCAAGGGAATGTTAGGTATTAAATTTAAATGCTTTATCAATTATTTTGGTAAAGATTTAAGTTATATAAATTGTCAAATAGTGGCATGGAATTTAGTTTTATTTTAAATAAGAAATAATACCCTCTCATTGTTATATAAATACATTTTATGAATGTAGTAATACCTTGCCTGAGAACTATCAGACTATGTCCTTTTTTTTCTTAAAAAATAACATGTAAATTAATATGGATTGTAATAATATGCATTCACAATAAAATTGATCAGTGTACAAATTTATAATTATGAATAAAATATTAGAAGCTCCAGACAATACATTTTATCAATTTCTAACTTTATGATATAGCCATTCTTTCCCCCCATAACTTTTTCTAACAGAGGCATTCTTAGTATAGTATCGGGATTTACTATTTTTTTTTTCTGGGGTATTGCTTAAAGTATAATCAAGAAGCAGAACTTTGTTTTTCAATTTAACTGTTCTATTGTGTGCATGTATGCATATGTGTGTATATATTCATCTTAGATTGAATGACATGTTATAATTATCTAAAGTAATTTCTATGCAAGACAAGGAAGAAATTTTAACAATTTTTCCATTGGATACTATACCTGCAGGTAACAATATTTCTGCATCATTCTTTGTATTTTTAAATATCTAATTTCATTAAATATTGGTGTCTTACTCCAGAATATAAAATAAGGGAGGAATCATAACCACTAGAAATTGTGACTAGAAAATAGATGTAATACACACTGACATCCTTTGAAAATGATGTCTTGAAAATGACTCAGAGATTTTTTTTTTTGTTGAATTCAATAATGAAATCATCTGGAAAGAAAATAAACAAACAGGGCCATTACACCAATTTTAGGACATCCATGTTCCTTAGGATTCTTAGGATAATTAATAAAAATGCACAGGACTCAGATTTTTCTGAATTTATTTCTTATTCTATTTTAACAGTCAATATGTCATTCTTGAATTATTATTTTACTTTTTTATTATTCTCAGCTGTGCAAAGTTGTCTTTTGTATAAGTATTTTTGAGTTACATGGCATTTTATAGCTGTCATGTAATCAGAGAAGAAATTTTACAAAAAAATCATGGACTGTAAAAATGTTACAGATCTCAAAATACTATTTTCTGTTACTTGTGTAAAGTTGAAGGGAGGCCACAGCTACAGATGAAAATTAGTTTGCTAATGGCATCAGAAATACCTGTAATTGGTTGTATTCCATTAAAGACCAAATCTTTTATTCTTACAATGAATTCTTGGCAAAAATTTGTCTGAAGCAATTTTACTTCCAGAAAAATAAGCACAAAGGATGTGGGATGAACTTGGTCATTGTCATTAAATATTTGTTGATAGTATTAGACTAGTATTACATTTTTGATCACCTTTTCTTTAATTGGTCTCCAGAAACAACTCCATTCATAAATCATTATGAAGGCATATAACAATATTCATCATGTAATACTAAACTCAAAAATTTCTCATGGCCTTCCACAATTTATCTAACAGACTTAACTCTTGTTATTGACATGCAAATCAAAGACTATTGATAATTTTTCAAAATATATTTCATCATTATATTCATTAATATTATTAAAAGATGGAAAACTAATGTAATGAAACTAATCTTATTTATAATAACACAATACTATATCACTTACATTTAGATGCTGACATTGTATAACTTGTCACCACCCATACATGGTAGAACATCCATGCCTGCAGCTTGTCCCTTTTGACATGGCAAACAATATTTAATATTTCTTAAAAATAAGTTCAATTTTTCATATTTCAATGTTATTGTTCCATGATGACTTTCTTTAGAATCATTATTGATGACAGCTTATAGATTTTGAAATATAAGGTTAATGATCTCTGCCTAGACGTAATTACTTTTGTATTCTATTTTCTGTCCTGCAGGGAGACTATTTCTCAGATCAGCACTGCTGTTCTTTTTTGACAAGGACTATCACTTAAAAATATCACTTTTCTTAGTGATTCAGAATCATTTCAGAAGTCAAAGGGTTTAATGTATATGATCTATGTTTATACTGATAATGAACTTTGAAATGTTATATTTAATTTCCTTGCAAATTTAGTTGTAAGTCATTTTTCCTAGATGCTTTAACTTTAGAATTAAAATGCAATAAAATATATATTTGTAAATTGTTTTTAAAGGCTAAGGGGACTTAAATCATCCAGTTCTAATTCATAGCAAATTATACATTAACATGTATATGTGGAAGAAATTACTGATAATCATGATTTTAGATATTTTAAGAAATGTGGTGTCACTTTGTATTGCCCTAAGGTTCTGCCAAAATACTGAATTAGGAAAACTTTTAATAAATAACAGGAAGATAATAATTAGAATAATTATTTGAAATAATTAGAAGAACAATGCTTATGAACACAGAGAAGGCAATATCGTGTTTAAAATAAGCTTTTCACATTCACCCAAAAATGCATCTATATTCTTTCAGGAGTAGCAAACAGTTCAGGCACGTAAAAATAGTATCAATCCAGCCTGTCTCTCTCTTGTTCTGTGCACAAACTCACCTAACGAACAGTGGAAACACAGCATGCCTGAATTTATTTAATCTTCAAATATCCAGGATATATTGACTGATGATTAAATGGTATCTTTTCAGTAAGGATGTAATAAGAAATTCATAATGTTCAAACCAACGACAATGGAGGGAAATATTAATTGATCTACTTTAGAACACAAAGAAGCTCAGGTATTATAGTAAATTAAGAAACCAAAACTTGGCAGAGGAACATAAATTAATTTACTGATAGTGCTTGTTTAAAATTGAAAGCTGAAAAACAGTCTTTAGAGTTTGATTTCTTTAAAAATTTGTGATTGCATCTCTATTTCTTAGTTTAATCCTCTGTAATTATACCCTTTAGCGTCTACATATTCTGCCCTCATTTTTATATCATATTTTAAAGTTTCATTGTCTCTTGTACTCTGTCTTATTATTAGATATTCCCTTGCACTAGTATTCTCAGAAGGTGAATTTTCCCTTATCAATTATTTATTTGCTTTTCAAAAAATGAATTTTGCTGATACAATTACAAAGAACTGTTTATGTTGCACATTAAGCATTCTTCACTTTCACTTTTATAGTGTATGTGGGCTTTGGATTTTAAATGCAAGCAAGACCTAACTTTTATGTACGTTCCCAACATTTTTTACTTTATATCTTGAAACAGTCTTGCTAAGTTAGTAAACTGACTAAGCCGGGCTCAATCTTCGGTTTCTCCTTTCTTATTCTACCTGAGAGCTACGCTTTAGGCCTTTGCTAGTGTGATTGGCCAGCTGTTCTTGGTACATTCAATTAAAATTCCCTCTATTTCGACAACACAGCCTCAGTAAGGCCAAAGTTCAATTTTCTTATTTTATTCAGTATCTATTGTTCATAGTAGCTATTGTTAACAAGTGAATTGAAAGTTTTGCCTTGCAGATATTTACATACATGTTTCTCTACTACTCTAATAGCCTAGTGGTTGGAGTGTTTCAACTGCTAAACACAGAAAGGGAATGAAATCTTGGAATATTTTTCCGGTCACTTGGCATCTCATCGGTTGTATAATTTTACCTTCTGTGAGTTAATCTACACAAAACTCTTTGCTTCCATATTGTTGCCATAGCAATTATTATGTTCTTCAAATAGTTTATCCAGGCTTTCTATTCCACCTGTGAGACACATGCCAGGTTTACTGCGATGTGGAAAATGCTTCCAAGGTCTGCAGAGTATGCCAGTAGACCATGTTGCTTCTCTGTGGATCACTTAGCGCAGCCTGCACGGGAAGAAAAAAAAATGAAATGATTCAGTTCAGGTGTTAGTGGCCAGAAAGCTTCCTCATATCTATGGTCTGAGCTTTAATCCAGAATACTGTAGAATGAACCACTACATGGCCTTAGTGAAGGATACTGGCATAGCAATTTAATTCGCTGATTTACTACCAAATGAAACCATAATTACATTTGTATTTACAATTCTACGTAGGACAATATCATTGGAAGCAGAGAGTTGCAAGGTTTTTGGCCAATACAGTCTCTCTTTAGGCTCTGGATTTTCACTTTAAAATTTTCAGTAGTTTCATGTTTTATTATGAAAGCATTAATTCATGTATACATGTGCATGTGTATTTAAGCCAATATTTACTCAAAAGATGAGCTAATTTTTATGATTCCATTTACTGAAAAGTTTATACTTTGTTATTGAAAGAGACACTATTTCAACCTATGCTAATCTGCTTTTATATGCTGGAGTTTTTAAGAGATTGTATATTTCCATTTTTCTGACTAGTTGTAAATTTAAGTACATCACTAATTTCCCAACTATAGGCCATTAGAATGTATTTTACATCTATGAAATTAAACTGTGTCCTCCCTTTTTTCTAAAACTTTCTTGAATACTTTTTTGATAACACATCTCATCTTATGTTTTGAATTTTGTCTTTTGAATGGCTTTGTTACTCATACCAAATACTAATTTGAACTACTAAATACTGATTACTTTGTCATACTAATCAAGACAAATAGTTTAATCAATAATAGTATATGTTTAAGTGGTTTTGAAAGTAAGTAGATCACCCATGGTCCAGCCAAACTTCGTGTGTAATGTCCTTAGAGGATCAAAATCAACAAGCAGTCAACTGTGTTGAGAATGGTGAAATTAACATATTGTCTACCTCAAAAAAGCTATAACATGCAGAAAAAACAGCAGAAATAAGAACAGTATTTTTTAGCTTTTAGACTTTTATTGTATTCCTGACAGAACTCTATTCCATACATTTCTAAGGCACTTAGAAAATAATAACAGAAATCATTGAGAGCAAGTTCTTTGCTTTTATGGGTATACTTCTGTGCTACTTTTCTTAAATGAGTTTACTTTAATCAAAACGTGATGGTAGATAATCACAACTCATATTATATCAAAACTATATAGTCATATATAGAAACTATATTTTACTTCTGCTACAAAGTGAATCTTTCTTGAAGTAAAAGTGACTAGTAAAAGCTAAATAAAATTAGTCCTAAGTAAGATAGAAATTCAATGTAATACCTGTAAAAATCTCAACATTCTGTTCTTATAAATGAAATGTGCAATATTTAAATCCATATGGCATTATAAAAGTATTTAATAGCCATAACAATTTAAGAAAATAATAAATTTGCAAAACTTGCACCTCTGAATTTCTAAAGTTACTACAAAACAGTATTAATCATAACAATATGGTACTGCACCGGGGATAGGAATGTAACTTAATGAAACATAAAAAAAACAGAAATAAACATAAATATCTATTACTGTCCTGATTACTTTTCTCTCCTTGATGAGACGAAATACCTGACACCCAAAATTAAGGAAGGAAAGGTTTATTTAGCTCACAATTTAAGGACTTTTAAGTATAATCAGCTGGCTTCAAGGCAGGGTGGCATAGCATGGGGTAATACTTCAAAGCATCAGAAGACAACAAAGCAAAAAGAGCAGAAACGAGGTGGAGGGGAGCCTCTTCTCCTTTATAGTGTAAGCAGGCTACCAGCCCCTCCGTGGACCCCATCAGGCTGGGTGTAATTATCACAAAATCTCCATGCCCTCCTCTTCCACAGGCTGAAGATATTTATAAAGTAAGGACCCTGACTTCCTGCTAAGTGGCTTAGTTAAACTTCTAGACTTCTCAAGTTGACACAGTGCATCAACCATAGCAATTACTAATTAATTTTTCAACAAGAGTACAAGACCACAGGGAAAAAATAATGGCCTTAACAATGGTGCTATTACATGTGGATTTTTACCATGCAAAAGTATAACTGGGAGATTCTAGTATATCTTTCTCACAACCTTATCAAATAAACTAAAAACACAACAAGATCTTAGTAACTACACAAAAGGTTTTAATAACATAATTAACAGAATTTACCTATTGGACAGTTCACTAAACAGTCACAAATGGCTTCTTTGCCCCTGCTTCTTACTATCCATTCCTCCGTTCTTTTCTTTCTTCTTCCCTTCTTGTTTTCTTTCTTTCATTTTTAAAAGTCTTCTGTGCAGTACAGGGAACACAGGACCTCCTGTAATTAGGCAAGCACTATACCAATGGGCTACACCTCAGCTCTTTTAAACTTTTATTTGAGACACGCTCTTGCTAAATTGCCCAATGGTGTGCTCCTGTGACAGCTTCCCAAGCAGCTGAAATAACAAGCAGTTCAAAGACAGAAATGTAAGTCAATAAGTGAGCTCATTTTTCCTCTTATTTTATTTTCTTTTTCCATGCCCCATTTTTCTGAATTTAATTATTTTCCTATTTTTGAATCATTCCAGGCTGTGTTCCTCATAACCACTCTTTGATTTAGTCTAGGATTAAATTTTTAGCTTTTGTCACAGTTCTCCAACTGAAATTTTGAAATCTAATACTTATACATTTAAAATGGTATTGCAATATCTTTGGTAATTTAAGGACAGATTGGTTGGATACAAAATTCTTGCCTTACATATGCTTCCTTGAGAGGTTTTAGGAATTGTGTACCATTTTGTGACATTGAATTTGGCTGTGAATAAATCTGAATATGATCTTTGTTTTTGGTTAACATAAGTTAATTGATATTTTTATTCTAAACATAGGAAAAATGTTTCTATTTAAACATCAGAATTTTTACTACATTACATGGCAGTGTTAACACTCTGTGCTTATTATCTTTTGCCTTTGTGCCTATATGTATGTGTGCTTTTATGCATATATATGTGCAGCTATACATGTCATTTTTTCAAATGATTTTCCAGATATGTATCTAATGTTTTTACATCTTGTTTGATTTTCTTATTCATTCCCGATTAGACATATGCTAATCTTTTCTACTAGGTATATCTATAGACCTATTATCTTTTAACAAATATTTTATTATTTACAAAAAAAGTAATAACCGTAAGAGTGCAAGAGTATAGGTGGAGACAAAAGGGTCAAAGGACCACAACGGATCTATGACAATAAAGTACTTATCTTAGGGAATCCATTCAGAACAGAACCAGTTCTGTGTTACAGTTAGATAAGGTTAACGGTAGGTATACCTCTGTTTACTCAGAAATACACCTTTATCCAAAGCAGACAAGTACTGGTAGTGTGTCTGAATGTGCTCTAAGTTAAAATACAGCATATACAGAGCAGGGTTCTACAGTGTAACCACTAGTTCTAGGCAGGAATCTGTGAGACTACATGCCTATCTTATTTAAAGAGAGACTTGAGTACAAGAAGCCTGATTCTGAGAAACAGAATCCACGATCCATATGAATGTAATAAGAACAGTCAAGCTTTGAAGATAATGAACTTTTCCTACAGTGTTGACCTTAAGGTACAGCTAGACATTGTTTCCCTTAGTGGCTTTCGGAGAGTACAAATCCTGACAGAACAAAAGATCCTGGCTAACTGTTCTCCCTGCCAGGTAGACCTGTTTGGTATAGCAGATACAGCACATTTGCTGTTGTTCAGCGAGCACCTACAGGTCTTCTGGGGTGGGTCCCTCTGGAAACTTAGCCATAATACTTCTGAGCTAAAAGATGGTGAAAAGTGGAATAAATTCTTGGTGTGAATTCTGAATGCCAGTGACAAATCTACCATGTCTGTTCTGAGAGAGCTTGCAGCGGAAATGAATGGGGTCTTCGAGCCCACATTCCAAAGTCACCTGAACCTTTGTAAATCTTGTATCACTATTTAACTCTTTTGCTCCTATTGGGACACAATATCCCACATTTAAAATGTCATTGAGAAACATATTACTTATGTGTATGATAATACTGGAATATAGAATATCACAATAAAATAATATTTATAATTAATAATAATAATAAATATAATATTTAAAGGAACAGGGGATTATTTTGACTCATAACTTGTAGAGATTTCAATCCATGATTGTATGTCTGCAAGGTAGGTTGCCAGACCTTGTGGATAAAGAGTCAAAGTCAGTGAAGGGAAGAGCCAGAGGTATTGTAGATAAATCCTTCCAAGTCACACTCCCAAGGAGCTACCCCTTCTAATCAGGACCCACCTCCTTATGCTTAAGTTAGCTATACACTATTGAGCCCGTAATCTAATCACTGTCCAAAAGTGCGGCCCATGATTGCATGAGACTCTTGGGGAATATCTGGATAAAACCATAACACTTTCTTAAATTTGGGGGGCTTTTAAAACTATTTCCCTTTCACTAAATTTTTCTTTACTCTGTCTCCTAACTATTTGTTTTACAGTGACTGTTCTTTCCTTCTACTTTCATCTCTACTTCTATCATATTCTTTTCTCTGCATTTAAAAATATTTCTAATTTACTTTTATTTGATTTTGAATAAAAAATGCAAGTTGTATATGTTCATGGAGTGCAATGTGACTTTTCATGTCTCTAGGCATTGTTACATGGTGAAATCATGCTGATTAATATAGTTATAATATAGCATGCTAATATTTTACTGTTTGAGGTATCAATATTTAAAATACATTTCCATAATTTTGAAATATATATTACACATTTATTAGCTATGCTTACCACGTTGTTCAAAAGATTTTTAAAACTGACTCTTCCTATGTGACTTGAATGTTGTATGCTTTGACCAACATCACCCTCACATCCTGGTAATCACCCTTCTCAGTATCTACGTATTTGATTATTTTGAGTTTACTTTTAATGAATAACTAAAGCTGTACATATGGAGATGTTGTGATGCATGCACACATTGAGGAATGGGTAAATTAAGCCATTTAACATGAGCTTTTTTTGTATTAAGCACAGTTAAAATACACTATCGGTGATTCTCATATATATTATATTAACTATGGTCACTACATGATAAACAGTAAGTCTTCTAAATTTGTTTCATAATTCCTAGGAATTACCAGGGTCTGGTAACCACTACTGTACTGTTAGGGTTAGATTGGAGACTTAGATACCACATAAAAGAGGGATGATGTAACATTTGTCTTTATGCATCTGAAGCTTATGTCAGGGAATTTAAGGTCTAATAGGTTCATTCACATTATTTTAAAGGACAGATTTTCCTTCTTTTTAAATGACTGCTTATATATATGTAGACTTGTATCCAGTAATGATATATCATTGAATAATAAATTACAGACATGTTGATTTTTCTTATTTAGATAGCTAAATTAGACATATACTATTCTGTTCTACTAGGTATATCTACATATCTTTTTCATCTCCTTTGTATATCTTACACATATGTGGTTATGAGACAGATGAGAAATACCTGACTATCTCATTTTCCTCATGCTGGCTTCAGGGAGTTCATTTGTTGGCTAGGGCTCTTATACCCATTTCCCTCACCTCCTTTTACTTCAATTACTCTCCCTCCAATGGACATGAGCGATTTGCTTCAGTGCCTCCCCTACATAATAGACTCTCCATTCCAACATGAGTACAGCCAGACTGTCAGCTGGCTGCCTTCGCCCTACTCCTGCCACTTAAGAACTTGATTCTGCTCCTTTGAAGAAGTGATAGTGGGCAACCTGGAGTAGCTAAGGAAGGAAGGGATCAGAGTCCCTAATTTGTATCCCCAGCACTCACAGCAGGTGGCAAGGCTGAATGCAATCACAGAGGAGAAAATGTTCAATGTAGGCATAAGGCAGAAGAGCTACAAAGTAGTATAGTAGCAAGCAGAAAGCAGAAAGCAGAAAGCATCAGTCTCTTTTCTGTCTTTTCTGTTCTACTCAGGTTACCCACCATTGGAACAGAGAGCGCTCACATCCAAGGCGGGCCACCTTTAGTCCTAGCAGTGCACCATTAATTCCAGCATTGCATCCTTAATCCCATCACTACATGTCACAAATCCAGTCACCTCTGAAAAGTCCTGCCTGTAGCTGTGCGCGCCTTTAGGCAGACATCTAGACCCAAGACACAACAAGGACCAGTGACTATTTATCCTTTACTACAATAGTCTATTTAATTTAAATACTTACTTTTTATACTCTTTAAACTTCATATATCACATCTGGCTCTATGAAGTCATTTTCTCCTGCTGAGCTGTGTATATATTTATACGTATTTCTTCTGTTTTTGTAGAACTTTCACTCAGAGATTTTTAATCCTGGTGATGCAACAGTGGTTATTCCTGAGTGATTTTTATACACAATATATCATTCCCTGGAGGATGTATCATTACTGGATATATGTCTACAGAATATGTCATTCCTCGGAGGAACAAAAGATAATTTCATAAAGCACTTTGGCTTTATTGACACGGAGGTAATTACTTTTTGAAAATATTGTTTTTCAATATTGTATTTTGTGGACTTTTCTGTCCTTCTGTTTCTTTAGTTACCTCCAGTAATGTGACTAACACACTTTCCCACCATCATCACTGTATGCAAGAGACAATGGAGCTGTTGTGTAGAATTTTCTTCTTAAGAATGTGAGGTTTTGCTAGCATTTCCAAAAGATGCAATTTCTCAGTACCCTCTGAACATTTTTGTAATCACTTATATGGGAATTTTCACCAATCTGGAGAAACCAGGCCATTCATGTTGTGTTTGTGTTTTCTTTCAATTTTTATTTTAAAGGAAAAATTAAAATTTTGATGGATTTGAAAATGCACCTCAGTTTCTTTTATTGGATTTCTAAAAGAAAGAAAGATAGTAACTTAAATATTATCTTGCCTGAAGCTTGGACTTATTTTAAACCATAGGTGTTGGAGAAAAACATCCTAAGTTCCTGGTTCTTGTTTCTAGGCTGTCATGAGTGTTCAAATTTGGAATTTTCATAACAGCAAATCCATTATGGTTTTTTAAAAGATTTCCATGGTAATTTTTTCTTGTATTCAAAAGATAATTAAAATTCAATATATTATAACATTTTATCTATTTTTCAAGGAATATTTTTCTCTATGTGTGTACGTGTACAGACATGTGCATATGCCTGCAAAAAATATAAACTCATCAAGGTTTTAAATGATATGACATAGTGTACACGAATGTTAACTTGGACATGATTTATGTTTCGGTAACATAAAACTCTCCTTGGTGTCCTGGCTTACTAACAGGCTGCGGTTTCTTTTTCTCCTTTATTTCTTCCACTAGAAAAATTTAAACTTTTTCTGTATTGCACTTCTTATTCATAGGTTGTTTACAACATGTAATGTTTGATTTTTATTTGAAACATGTAACATTTCTATTAGACGTTTTATTAGAAAATGAGATTTAAAAAAATATGTATTACAAAATATTCAGAGTATAACACCTGTGATGGTTGATACATGGTGTCAGCTTGAGAAGTTTAACTAAGTGGGGACTCAGCAGGGAGTCAGGGTCATTACTTTGAAACATACTCATCCTGTGCAAGTGGAGGGCAGGGGCATTTTGTGAGTGCTACACCCACGCTGGTTGAGAGGTAGCCTGCTTACAGTCTACCGAAGGAAAAGAGTCTTTCTCTCCCCCGCACCGCCGTTTTGCTCTGGTTGCTTTTGCTGCTTTTCACCTCTTTGAACCCTTGTCCACCTGCCATGTAACTCGAATAACTCCTTCTAAGATAACAATATATAATATATCAACTAGTGATGATTTCTTCATGTTACTTTTTTTGAAATTCTGTATCATTTACACCCTTTTTTGTGTTTTGCTTTTCTTTAATTAAAAAAACAAAAATTTCAATTGAGGAAATGTATCCTAAAAGTCACACTATGTAGGTTTTTCTCATTTTCTATAGCTCTATGATACTCTACTAATGAGGCTTACCTTTTCCTCATCATTGTCAGCCTATTGTAGATTTTATGATTGCAAATATATTAAGTCAAATTATGCATTTGTCCTTTCATGTACATGAAAATGAAACACAAATTTAGATTTTATTGTGTTAAATAATATTACTATATTTTTAAAGTAATTAATTACTCAAATTTTTGAGAGTGTCACATGACCTTTCCAATTAACTTTGCTAATCTATTAAGAATTGTCTAACATGTATTTGTTTTTATCTAATGGTTTGTCACTTTGTTATTTCCAGTAGTTAACTATAGTGATTCAGTTCAAATTTACAAAGAGTCAACGGATTCATGGATTACTCAAGATAGCAGGCTACTCAAGGTAAGAGGATGCAGAAGCTCCCTGTGTAGTTTACCTTATTTATTGGAACGTTATTACAAAGATGCATCAAGACACATACATGAGTGACACGGATTCCTTTTTAGCAAGAATTTTGGAGTAATTATATTTGATGGAAAACCAGGTAGTATTTTACTTTGGAATAGTATTTATTTTGCGAACTGAAAACAAAGCTTTGGAGGGGGTTTTCTTGTTTTCTCTGTTGTAGAATGTTTCTATATTGCTCTTTTAATTTCTAAATCCTTGGTTAAAAATTGGGCAAAACAATTTTACTTTACCTCTTGACAAGGAAATGACAAGAGTCAGTGAACCTGTGGGGTCTGACACAGATAATGTTACTTTTGCAGCTATTGGTTCAAGGCTTTTATTATCCTGTGAATGCATGTTCATGAACTGTCATTCTGAGATGGAGTCCCTGGCAGGGTCACCTAATTAGACCCGTGAAAGTGAAAGTGAGAGACGGGTTTCAGCTTCTGTACTTTCAATAAAAGCTATCAACCTTTTTATAGCAATAGATAGCAGACAGTTTTGATTTTTCTATTTTTAGAACAAAGAAAATGAAAAGAGATAGATAGACAAAAAGGACAAAAATCAACTTTTAACTTAGGTCCTGAGGTATGCCCAGATAAAATTCACACTTTGAAAATGATTGTTTTATGTGAGAACAGTGAAGAAAGTTTCATAATAAACTTACAGATTATATTTTGAACGACAAAATCACAAGTTTTTAGAGAGAAGCTAAGTATTAGATCTATTCTAAACTTATATTTCATTCTTACATTTTGAGAAATGAGGGCCAATTAAGAAATTCTGTCAATATTGTCAATTTAAACTATATAAATTCAATTGAAGTTATACACATAGGGGTTATTCATGTCTCTCAAACATACTTTACCACCACATTAAAGACAGTTTATTATACTCTGGCCATGAGATTTTTAAAATGCAGAAATGTAAAGAAGATTATAGTGGTTCTTTCCAGCAAAAAATGTGTTTGCTTTCTGATATTCACTTCTTACCTAGAGTTCCATGTTCAGAGTTAGAGTTATTATTTCCTCTGGATCTAAAACATCTCTTCATTTCAAAAACATTAAATGCATCTTGCCCAGATTCTTCACCTATGTGATGTGCCAATAAAATTGCAACATGCATATTTTTCTTATCATCTCTAGCCTTTCTTTCCTTTTACTAAACAATCAAAACAAGTAGTCATCCATTTTATAGATTTCAAGAAAGAAAATTGTGGAAAGTATAAATATACTAACCAAGAGTGGAAAAAAATTCAACTAGTTCTCTTGTAAATCTGGGCACTCATTTTGTTTTTGTACTGGGATTTGAACCCAAGACCTTATGCTTACCAGGTAGGAACTGAGCCACTGACCTATATCTCCAACCCCGGACACTATTTTGAAGGAAAAAACCAAAACAACAACAAAAAAGACAAAAAAAAAAAAAACCAACCAAAAAAACAAACAAGTAAAAACTAACTCTTTGCCTCATAGATACATTTCTCCATGTTAGGTCAGCTGCCAGATGAATGAGTTTATGGCTTATTCTAGATAATCTAGTTGTGCCAAGCATATCAATCTTACCTATATATAACTAGGATCAGATAAATCATGGGGTAATATGAAGTTTTCATATTGTAGGGTTGTAAAGTGTTGTAAAAATTCTAGATTCAGCTTAGAAGTAGCAACAGCTTTGTTCTGCTAATATATTTATAATGGCTCCTGACATTCTCCTCATCCTGATGCCATGAATTATTGCAATGCACTAGGACTCTGATGAGTTCATTTGAACACTTCTGACATGGCTGAACTTATTTTACCTTTGAGAAACTTGTATTTACAAGGACAAGCTAACAACTCCAAAGTCACTTATTCAGTCAAGGACAGAGTTCAAGTATAACCTGGCAGCAATTAACAAAATTTTAATATTTCTAAATCTGAGACTGTTCTGTGTATCATTAGCCAAAAACTATATATTCTTATATGGCCATGACTCATTTCCTACTTGACAATGAAACTTTCTAATCTGTTCTTTTCTGATAATACATTTCAGTAGGGTGGGAGAAAAACATGGAAAAAGAGGGTAGGATGTGATGGATAGATTCAGGTGAACAGTGTTTTATATTTTAGAATTTAGCTCAAGTTTTGTCTTTGTGTTCAATGATGTTATAAATGTAATGTTTGTCATTTGCTGCCAAGCTATGCTGTCTGACATTTCTTCCTTGGTCATTCTAAGAAGACAAGATCAATCTGTGATGCTGCTCCAAATCAATTACTAAGTTGGACCAGCAAAAACTAGGGGGAAAACCTCAAAGAGCTGAGATACAGACAAATTAGCAGGATCAATTGAGCTCACGGAATGTGCTGGGCACTTGCTTCTGGGAACAGCACTTCTATAAAATCTGACAGGCGCTCCGCACTCATGTCTGCTCTTTTGGGCAGTGCTTGAGGTGAAAATATTTTATTCTCAGCATATCATGTCAGCATCATTTTTAGAAATTGTCCTAAAAATAGTCCCTAGGGTTATAAATAATTTTGATAGATAAGGGGATACATATCTATAAATACATATGGATTTATTTTTTTTCAGAACATTGAAGAATATTTTGAATTAAGACTCCAATACAGATATTTCTTATTTGAATTTCTTTGTCTTATCAATATTTCATCAATCTAATGAAAGTTCTATGTTTTGGAATTACATATATATGCAGACTAACTACAATCCCAGGTAAAGCTGATCTTTATTAGCTTAATTTAAAATGATTAAATAACAGTTTATAACCAAATTGCATAGCATCTTACATTCCTAGATAGTTTGAAGTTTTGACTCTTTCAAAATAGTATCCAACATTAGTAAATAGCTTCTATTAGTTTTTAAAAGTTAGTCAGAAATATTAGAGTGATAGATGTTCTGTTCTTCAGATAAAAGTTCACATTTTCTAGTTTCCAGGTTAGTGCTTTTAATCATTTTAAATCTTCACCAAGAAATTTTTACTGAAGTTAATATCAAGTAGAGTGGAGAAAAAGAAAATATAATTAATCATTTAATAATTAATATAATATAATATAATATAATATAATATAAATGGTAATAAAATATATATGATAGAATTATACATTTAAACTTAAGCCAATTATTTGTTGCTTGCTATGTATGTGTGTTTTATGAAAATAATTCTTGTATGCAAATTTGTCTTGATAAAATAGCATAAGAGAAGCAATTGTAAAAATACCATGTATTAAAATAGTCATTGCGATATTATTTTAATAATTCAATCATATTATATTTTCTATAGATGTGTGAAGAAGACCTCATATGGAAGAGCATTGACCAGTTTCAATTAATTTTAGGCAGTAGTTTCATGATTAAATACAATAAGTCAGGAATAATGTGTATATCTATATCTATCTATCTACCTATCTATATATGTAAATCTCTATTTGCAAATATACATGCATAAACATTTATGGTTAAATTTATTTGTGTATTATAGACTCTTAAAGTTGAAGTAGCTTAGTTAATGTAGTACATTAGCTGTGTCATTCAAAACAAGAATCGAGAGGTAAAGAGTTCACATTTGTTACAAACTTCAACCGTTACTAGACTCTTGAACATCACCCGTTTTCTCCTTCATACTTGTCAGCACTTTGCTTCTACTCTTTTTTTTATTGGTACAGAGGATCAAACTCATGACCACGCACTCAGGAGCAGCAGACAACTTTCTTGTAAGACAGACCCAAGATAAATAATACCCGCGTCAAGAAATTTTTGAATTATTTTCTGTGTAGGGGAATATCTGGAAAGCTGGACCTAACAGAACACACGTGTAATTCCAGCACTGTGGGAGGCTGAGATCGAAAACGCATAAATTTGAATACAGCTCTTATATTTAGTGCTTTAGTGAGAGCCTATCTCCAAATGAACAGTCAAATTGGGCTGCCGGTGCAGCTCAGTGTGAAGGTCCTAGTGTTACTCACCAGTACCATCGAAATAAAATCCCTGGAAACTGCAATGTTTATGTAAGACAATGATGAAATATGCTTATCATAGAGACTCTGAATGTTTAAATTTGTGATTTGGAAGCATGATCAGTTATTTAGAGGCAGATTAAATGTTTATGCAGTTTGACACTGACACAGTGACAATCCTTAAAGAAGTTAAATTATCAGAACTTTTATAAAAACTATGTAATTACGATCCAGTGCCAATTATTGCCCAGTGTAGAACAGTGAATGAAATCCTTGTGTGCTTATAATTATAATAATTTCTAAGGCTTTGACTCAAGTAACACAGTTTAAATGTTGTCTTCAGGATGGCACAGTTGTTACTGTCTCATGATTATAGTATTGTAGTTTCACTAAAGTGAAAGTTCTCAGACACAATTAGACTGAATGGTTTTCTGATAATTACCTCAGCTATTTTTGAAATTCAAGTGTCCATCTCCAGATATCTAAAGCTGCTTTGCTTGTTGGTGGGGTGACTTGGGAATAGGTTTTGTTTTCTTCCTTTTCAAATTTCATGCCTGTAAACAATGGTGGCATTAACTGTTATCGTCTTTATGTTCTCAATTTTGGTTTTTAAATTTATCTTTCTCAGTAATTTTATAAAATTAAAAATAAATTTTGAGTAAGTATATATCGACCTATTTTATGACACACATAGCATGCAAGCGCACACACACATATGCACAAATCCTAAGAATTCAGCTTACATAACTTTCTAAAGAATATGCTGATATAACCTACTCTCATCAATACATGGAAATTTCTAAACATTAAAGTGTCTCCAATTGTCCTGTATAGCTGTATTCTGCATCCATAATTGTAATGTTACCTTCTCTCTAAACAAATAGAATTTGGTCTTTCTGGAGATTCTTTTGCTTATCATCTTGTGAGATTCTGACTATATTCTGATTCTGACTATAGCAATAGTTTATGCATTCTCTGCACTGTGTAGTATGGTATTGAATAATGTTTTATATTTACCCATTTTTTTCATTGAAGTAGCATTCTAGTTCACTAAGAATCAAGCTTCAGTCATATGTGGGTATTTGATGAATCCTAGGCACATACACGCACACGCACACACACACACACACACACACACGGGCTGGGTTAGAATTGCAATATCATAGAATGTATGTTTTTTAGCATTCGTAGATATTGTTAAGGGATTTCCAAAGTATTTGTCCCATTTTACAATACCAGCAGAAGTATAAGAGAATAGATACTTACTCTGATGTAGAAAATGTATAAATATTAGAAGTAGAGAAATATGGACTAATAGAAGAGTTTACACATAAATACGTTATATAATTTACGAAAGTGAATTATTCTTATGAATTTTCATAGTGTTATATCCACAAAATAAATATTTCAGTGATCACTAGAAAATGCTCAAAATGTTCACTATCTGTAACATCTTTAGTCATAAATCTACTAAAATATGTATGAAACAATTGTGTATGTAGTTATAGCATTCTGCTGTCAAATTTCTTATGAAGGTTAGATTTGCTCCCAGATTAAGAAATACTGACATTCACAAAGATCCCTATTCTAATCTCCCACAATGAAGTTGAAGATCAAAAATAAACATCTTACATGTTAAAACTTTAAATGTTTTCTATTTACAAGTATAATGAGGAAATTGTATCGAGTTATTCATTTTTTCACTTATATTCAGAAAATACAAATAGGTATATATAGCAAATTTGCATACTAAAAGTTACCTAAGTCAAAGAAACAGAAACACAATCTCTGTGCATTTATATCTCTAATGAATTGCCCTGTAAAGACAGATTTTTAAAATACTGTTTATTTGCTGACATAGATTTTCAGTGCTAGTATTTTCTTTAATTATATTTTGCATAATTCACCAAATGATGATTATTGTACCATCTTTTTCATGGTTTTCCTTAATGCCTTATTTCATTATATAAAGGAGATACACTATAATACTAAATATCATTTCCAGACTCCTTTTAACCTTCTGTTAGTACTGTTGTTTTCTCAAAGCTAAATATGTGTGAATACTGATAAGTAAATGATTAATCTACCAGAGCTATTAAATATTTAAAATAGATATTGAGATACTTTCAATGACTCTTTAATAATCAACATGCTTTTATGCATTCATTTAATAATCATCAACTAGTTTTAGTTTGTTAACTGCACAAGAAATGCAAGCTTCTTTATTAGCATTGCTTGTTAAGGTTAGAAATAAAAATATCTGTTTTTGTAGCCTACTTTGAAAGTAAAAGTAGTTCTATGACATAGTTTAGATAAAAGACATAGAAATCATCTCTCAGACTGTTGCAAAATATTTACTTCCATTTAAGATTTGAGCAAGATGAAAAAAAGCTACTTATTCTTTCTACCTTTTGTGTTCTTTCTTCCTGACTCCATCATACATAGGATTTCTAGAGCACTAACTTACAACAAAAGGATGTGAGGCGTTTAGCACAAGAAAAAAACATCCAACAATGTAACTATGAGGATATGGGTTCTGGGATATTGAAAGTCTATCTGAGGTGTTGCGCAAAGCTTGGAATCACCTTGTTCAATAACACCAAAAATATCTCTCCACCCGTTTCAGTTTATTACTCTCCAATGAATGAAGTCCTAACCAATATATAATTACATTGTTGTTTGAGCTCCTTTTCTTGCATGGTGAAATAATTTACTCTACTCAATCATAAATAATATTTAGGAACTCTTTCTTCCTCACAGGGATTCTATATTTACATCATAGAGAATTACCCTGGACCACAAAAATGGAGCTAAGCATTCTCCTTATATCCATCCTTAGTACTTGCCATGGTCTATCCAACATGTCAAACTAAGCTTTTTCTTTATATTGAAGCTCCCAACTTAGCTAATGCCTCAGCTTCACTATTATTTATCCAGACAGGCCTGAGTTATCTGATACTAAGACAAAGCCTGTCGTGATTTTTTTCATGTCCAATCATAGGTAATTGCAAAGGTTTTACCTGAAAAGTTCCATAGGACAGAACTGCTGTCCACACCTGACTTGGCACATATCAGGCAATTACAGTACTTTAGGGTTGTAGTCAAGGACTTCAGCTATTTTCTTGCCCAAATCTGGAGATATATTTGAATTTTGAGGCTATTTGGTGACTTCTTTATCAGGAGGATCTGTCTAGATCTCATTATCAAGGACATTTGAAATATTTTACCCCCTGAGAGTTACGCTTACTTATGTCATTGGCTTTGGAGCTGCCGGTGTGGTGGAGCGTATTTCTGGCTGGTAGGATGATGATGGTGTGAACTTAGCTACTGTATCTGGTACCTGCCTCTCCTTTTCCTCTCTGAACCTACACTCCTGTGCTGCTTCCCAGCAACTATGAATGAGGTGGCTTTGCTCCATCATGCCCTTCCACACAGATATTTGAAAGAACCAGCTGATCAGGAATTCAAACCCAGGAAACCAAAGACCTGATTAAACTGCCTCTTCTTTCAGTTGTTAGGGGATAGGTATTCAGTCCCAGCCATGAGAAATCTGACTAAAAGAAAAAAAAATGACAGCAGAGGAAAGGGGTTGTGTGGCTTACCAGCTTTTGAAATTAGTGTTGGGGAGTTGTTTAGAGATGTCAGTTAGAGGGACACTAGAATCTTATAAGTAGAGCCTAATCAGTGATTATTTTTGAAATTTACAAGAACACAATAGGGATAGGAATGCAGACAGTAAAGGCACGATTAGATTACAATTGGGAATGAGAACTTCATTGGCAACTGGACAAGACAACATGTATCTTACTTTGTGGACAAAACCAGAGATCTATGTTTTGCTCATGACAATGGGGGTTACTGGCAGTCATCTAGTTGATCTGATAGTGGAAATTCAAAGGGAACCCAACATTCAGGCTGTGGCATGATACTGCTGGTTGCTTTTAGGCTGATTTATAGTGAGAACTGGGGGCAAAAGCAGAGCAGAAAACCCTGAAAACTTTAATTGTATAATGTGTAAAATTGGGGTAAAGGATATATGGTTCTGAAGAGATTAGTACCATTAAAAAGAATCCAAGTACTGCACTTCCTACAGGAACCACAAAGATGCCTTGACGCCATTTTGGCAATCAGCAAGACTCCCCCATGACAGGTTTAAAGGTATGAACATGTCAACATTTCACTTCAGAAGACAGTCAAGGCACTCAGAGACCAGTGCAGCTATGGTCTGAAGGGACCTTAGTACCCTATCTCTGACAAGGGACTTTGGTTTTGTCCCCATGATGCTGATTTTATGGCTCACAGAATAAAATAGTTGTACAGTTAGACAAGCTACCGCCCAGGTTTCAAAAGAAGGCCTGCAAGGAGCTCCTGAGATGACAGTGCCCGAAGCCATAGAAATAATGCCAGAAGTGAGTGGATATCCCAGGAAGTCAGATATGCCAAGATCATGGAATTTTAGCACAGGAAGGCTGCAGGTTATGACTGCAGCCAGCCCAAAGGATAAGTCCTATGGTCTACAACCTTCAGAGCTAAAGGAGTTAGTGCCCAAAGCACTTTAGAGCTTACATCTTATCCACGTATGTCCCAAATGCTGGATATGAAGGCATAGGATTTAACATTTTTTCTCTTGGGTTTTGTTCTTGTTTTAGTTCAGTTTTTTCCTCTCCATTTCTCTCTTCTGGAATGGAAATGTTTAAGACATGGTGCTGTACATCGAGGCTAACTTGATGTTGATTTTTATAGAGGTTCAGCGTGATCTTCTTGCCTTGACTCTCAGAAGAAATTCTGACATGCACTTTAGAAAAACTGTGGAACTGTTGAAGTTTTAGTAAAGGGATTATTACATATTTGATTGTACATAAGACAGTTTCACTTTGGATCTTGCCTTTATTGGAAGGTAAAGTGTGGTTGAGAGGATGTGTTTTGGTGTTCATTTGATAAAGGGTGCATATGACTGCTGAGCTCAGTTACATCAGCTTGATTGCCTTGAGATGCACCATGGAATTGGTGTAGCGTACTTTTGTGTGTCTCTGTGTGTGCCATGGACTCGGGTACTGTATCTTGTGCCTCATCCCTACCTTTTGGTGCTGTTCCTCCACTTTGCTTCCTGAATGCCATGAACCAAACAGCTTTGATTTCACTCTGCTTTCTACTGTGATGGTCCTTCTTTGGAGCCAGCTGCTCATGTTGTGAACTCATGTTGTAAATTCTCATACAAGGAGCTAAATTGTATGTCTCCTCCTTTCAAATGTGTGACCTTGGTATTCAGTTCTAAGAATAGAAAAGCTGACTCTACTCTGCTTTCTGCATTTCAGTTCTACTCCAGGCTGTTTAATTCTCTCATATCTTAGGTTTTTCTTTCTTGAATTTTGCTTAGTACATTGTTGCTGTTTCATTTGTGTACTGTTATGAGAGGAAGCTTTTATAGTATTTTCTGTTCTTTCTTTTCCTTTTGTTTTGGTTATGAGAGTTCACCAATTCATGGCCAAATTGCTCTGGAATTTAGTGTAATAAGTTAAAAATATAAGAAGGGCAATATGATAGGGAAATATAGAACTCATACACAAGATCAGAGTAGTGGACCCTATATTGCTATTATTGTCACACTTTACTCTTCTTGAACAATTATTTTATTCTGTTAGTTTGCTACATATCTTATTAACTGCTCCATAAAGTTTAATTGGATAGAAAGGAAAGAATCAGAAAGAAAAGAGAGACAGAGAGATATCTAGTAACTACAACTGTCCTCTTTACTTGTCCCACATGATGCTTCGTCACCTTAGAGAATTTCTAGTTCCTTTCATAAAATGTAAAGACTCCCTACCCAGAGGAAAAAATGAGTAAAACAGATGAAACTTGAAAATTTTATGTCCTTTGAGATAACATAACTGGCTGTTACAGTCAAAGGGTGATAGAACAAAATACTACAAAAAATACTATTTCTGTATTTATTTCAAGTTCTAAAAGCTTCATTCTTCATTAGATTTCTTTATATCTGCAAAATTTGAAATGGATAGTAAAACAAGACTATCAAATAATAATTTGACTATTTATTTATTAAATAACACTCCATATTTTCAAAAGAAAAATATTTTTGTTTGCTCCTGTAATTAATCTACTTGTAGCAACTACCATAAATATTTTTGCCAAAAGTAGTTTACAGAGGCATCAGATTATATTATTGGTATTTGAATAATAGTAAAACATCTATAATAAGGAATAGTTTTACTTGCTTTGTTTTATGAATATGTAAAAGAGTAATTGTTAATTGTTTTCAATTTTTAATAGACCAAATTCTACTGTCAATTGCTCAAAATTTTGACATTTGCAATTTGTGATTTTTTTATTTGTTAGAGAGCACATTTCCATCTGAAATGCTTCTTATAAGACAGCATCCTTAAATTTTCATTCACAGAAATAATTTCCAACCAAATAAGCTACAAAAGGATTGCTTTTTTTCCTGATTGAGGAAAGTCCCTGTATGGATTTAGGACTCTTTGGAGACTTATTAAGGAATAATACTGATGAAAATGAAATATTTGTTGCTTAGAGAAATCTACGGGAATCAGATTTGCGAGAAAACAATAAAATACATTGCATCACTGAATTGTTCAACAATCTTTTGTTTACAACTGACAGTGATTTGAACTAGATTAAACCACAAAGGAGTAGTTACGGGGCACATACCAGAAAGATTAAAAAGAGTGCTGATATCAGCAAGGATGGGTCTCAGGGCTCAAATATGTCACAAAAGTCCATCTTTTTATGTCACTTTTGTTAGGGGTTTCTTTGTGGGATGGTTTCTCCTCATCATCATAATTGTACTTTCTTGGGTTTCTAAGTTAACAAAACATTTATATTTTTAAAATCCTACATGCCGAGACCCTTTATCATATATTCTACATCTGTGTAGCCACCTGTTTCTTCTACTACTTTGACAAAATTTTAAGTCAAATCAGAGCAGTAAAAAAAAAACAGGATTCTAAAGGGCTCAGCTTCGTCCTTGCAGTCATCTTTAAGCCAAATACATGACTGAATAGAAGCAATATTCTAATTACAAAGATGATCTATATGTGTTGATATGATACTTAATAAAAAACACCTTAACTTTTGGTTCTAAACACCAATCATTCCTTTTGCTGCTGCATTCAATAGACCAGGAGTTAGTGTAGGTCAGAGGAGAGGTTTTGTTCGTTTTGCTTGGTGTCTGCTAGGGTAACTCAGAGGCTGCTGCTTGAAGTGAACCCCACTCATTCAAATGTCTGGAAGTTTGCGCAAGATGAAATTGTTGTGAAGAGGAATATTGAGAGAAAATTCCTCAGGCATCGGTTTCTTGCTCTCCATGCTCTGCTCACCTGATGTCCAAGTACAAGAACTTCAGGATAACTGAATATTTTACATGTCACTTAACAATTCCAGAGAAAAACACACCAAGTGAAGGTTATATTTCCTTTTTCTAATTTATATTTGAAAGTCATACAATAGCAATTCTGACACTTAATTTTCATTTAGTAAACCTGTCCATGCTGCCTGGATTTATGTACTGAGAGTGAAGGCTTAAAAAGTTTGAGAATATACCCAGTTTTGAGGTAAATAGATGACATCATAGATATTTCTATCAGGTTGGAGAAATATGAATAAAAGAAAAATAAGATATTTGCGAAGGCTGTTTGTAATGAGAATATTTAAAAAGAATGAATGAACAGCTAATAATTACAATTAATTTCTGCTGGGAGGCCCAATATACTATGGATATCATCCTATTAATTATAATCTACAGTTATAGTTCAAATAAAATATACAAATATGTAAATTATCTGTGAATTATCACTAAAACTTGCTCACTATTATATATGGTTAAAATATAGATTTTAAACATTTTTAAAGAAAAGTGAAGAGATTAATTTTTTTGATCTTTATTATCTGTGAGTCAGTCTTATCTTAAAAGGTTACATAACTCAAAAGAAAATTATCTAGGCATGAACTCTTATTTTGCATTGAGTTACTGATGTTGCTATCTGTGTCATTTTATGTTTATCATATTGAGTTTTAATGGAAAATTTCAGACCTGTAATTTATTTGTTATTTTTAGCATGAAGTTTGTCTATATTATTTTATTTTAATTTTTCACACAAGATTTTACCCAAATTGTCACACTAAGCTACATGTTGAGCCCTTATTTATTATTATGATTATGATTATTACTATTTTATTATTATTTTGAGACAAGTTCTCAGTAAGTCATTAAATTTCACAGGCTTATTTTGAATTGTTTTATTTCTCCTAAAGACTCCCAGAGTGGTATTGATCTGTACTTTTCACTTTGTTTCTGTGCCTTGTATGAGATGAGTTTGACCGTATGCTTCTCTGTTTATATAAATTCATCTTAAGAGTTACATAACATGGATCATAGTGAGTATTTTCAGGATACATGCAATGTAAACTTTTTTCTGCAAAACATAATCCGTCCTTTACTCACTGCTACCACTCTGCCTATTTTATCCTTTTCTTTCAGTAATTACCAACAACCAGAATTTTAAATTGCCAATTTACACCCTCTTCAGGTACACTTACATTTTTTCTGCTAATATTTATTTTTGTTCTATACATTCTGAGAAAACCTTTCAAGGCATTCCCCAAATCAACGGATGAATAATTTCATTCTCCTGAGAATTCAATACTATTTCTTACACATATTTCTTATATAATAGATCATTTTGAAAATTAATCTTTCTTTGTATCTTTTGAATATTGCTCAATATATTTCACTCTGTGTAATATTTTAATAAGTTGCAGGTTGCAAGTATGCATGTTTATGTTTTCCTTTTAACATCATTTGAATTTCAGTCTCTCTACACTTGTTTTCTACAGCTGGAGTTTGCTAGTGATATCTCTGTACTTATAACAGTATCACCTTGTCATGCATAATGTAATTTGGAGTAAAATTTTAATATTTGGAAATGTGTCTTCCAACTTTTTTTCTTTTTCACAACCATTGTGTTTGTGAATTCTATGAGTTTCTATATGAATTTTAAGGCAATCTTTATTTCTGTGAAAAGTACTGAGCACATTGACTCTGCAAGTCATTTGGGATTGTCTGTAGACATATTTTTGTTTTTTTGTTCTATATGAGACACAGTCTCACTATGCAGTTCAGGCTGGCTTTGAGCTCACTTTGTAGCCCAGGTTGGTCTCAAATTTGCAGTGATTTTTCTGCTTCAGCCTCGCAAGTACTGGAATGACAGGCATGTGCCATCACGCCTGTTATCTACAGACACGTTAATCATGCTAAGTCATCCAGTGCAAACAGGGAATTCCTATTACTTATATAGACATTCTATAATTCCCTTCAAAGATATTTTCTAGTTTTTGCCATGCAGATCTTAAACTTTATGTGACAAATTTACCTTTAAATATTATATTCTTTTATGATGTTCTTATAAACAGAATTGTGTTCCCACTTTCAACTGATGATCATTAGTTGCTAATATAGTAATCAACAGATATTTTATATTGATTATATTATTATAATCCTTGATAATTCTATTTATTAGTTTTAATAACTTTTGTATAACTTGAAAATCCTAGAAATTTCTACATCCATGGAACGTATCTTAATCCAATAACATGTCTTAATTTCTAACTTACTTTCCTGTTATTTATTAGCTTATGGTGTCTAATTTTCTTGGATGGAATGTGTATGCATAAAGTGCAGTAGAAGTGGAAAAACCTCATATACTTTACTGGCACTCATCTTAACAGGGAATTATTCAGTCTTCCCACATCAAGCCAGCCATGACGGCACATGCCTGTAATTTTAGCACTCAGGGGGCAGAGGCGGGGAAGTCGCTCTGAGTTCAAGGCATCTGGGCTACTTAGTAAATCCGAAGCCAGCTAGAACTACATAGTGAGATCATCTCAAAGAAAAAGTTAAAAATATTTTCACATCAAATATGCTGTTTGATGTGGTAGATCCACAGACACCATGTATCAATTCTACAAAATTTCTTTCTATTCCTAGTTAGTTGAATATTTTTATTGTGGCATTCCCACAGACTGTAAAGAGAAATCTGTGACTCAGTTACTCTCCTAGACTAAGTGCTGTCTCGCCCTCACAAAACGCTAATTACTGCTGGGGAGCAGGGTAGAACCTAAACAGCAATACTAAGTACCTGATGCAGCCATGAAAAGACAATTTATACTGAATTAGGGTTTCTTGTCCCAAATGATAAAAATGATGAAATTAGTCTAAACAAGTCCCACCATCTGGGATTAATAGCCTAGTTGGCCGCATTATCAAAAACCCAGGAGAGGCCTATCTTATACCGTATCACCTATGTAAGCAACAGTAAAATTAATGCATAACCAAGAAATTAGCATTCTGAATTTGAAGATTTTCTTGTGAACTTTATATGACTGATCTTTTTCTGTGATAAATGTGAAAAAAAGTTCGATTTTCGTTTTCTACATATGGTATGATACTAAAGGCCATCCTTAGACACTAGGGTTCCCAGTGGTAGTCGTTCTTAGAGTCGTAAAATTTTCAAAATGGCTTTGTCTGTTTTACATTTTGAAGTAATTTTTAAAGGTCAAATTTGTGGATGAAATCAATCTATATTGCTGATATTTTTTGTTTATATTCTATGATTATTTAATTAGGTATTTGAGAAATTAAGCAAGAGGTAGAAAAATAACATCTTTTACTTCTCATAAAATGCTGTACAAGCCTTCAGGTTTTTATGTAAATGAACATTCGTATATTAAAAGCCACACTTGAATCAAAATTAATATTTTGAGGTTGAGGTTTTTTAACTGATTTTTCTTAAATTACTATATATAAAAACTGAACATCTTACCATAGCACTCTAGGATATATAATTATTACTATTAATGCAATTCACTAGGAGGAAAATAGCAAATTAGTTTTAATGAGCCTTCAAACATAAATTTATTTCAGTTCCCCAAATCATTAATATCTTTGTATTATATCCAACTTAAATTAGCATTATCTGATGCACATAGTAGTATTCTTTGTTTGAAAACTGATAAATATAGATCAAAACAGTTTCCTGAGGGAAATTTTTCTTAATATTTTTGAAAGCTTTATTAATACTTCTGATAATCTTTCTCCTTTTTTAGTTAATTATTTAAAGTTAATTATTTAATTTTCTGTAAGTAAACATGGGCATCAGTATGTGAATGTGTAATACAGCCTTTCAAAAACAGTTTGTTTCATATAAAATATGCCTGGAAATTCTCACCCAAAACTTTGCAGATATCACTATACTGTGATAGACATAAAAGAGAATGATAGACTCTAGAGTCAAACATGAACTTCAAGTCTGGATCCATTATTTCCTCAACTTGGACCAGAAATTTTAAGACTTTATTTCATGGTTTCCTTTATGTAGTAAGAATAATAGTAATAATTCTTTCTGAATGAATGATTGTGTTAACTAATGTAAAAACTCAAATAAAACACTTATTATATTTATGTTATTCAAATTAATAAAGATGTTCTTACTTCCATATCTTGAATCTGCTTTGCGTATACATCTGTGTGTATAGAATATACGTACATCATCATGTACATTAATAATACGTGTTCTCTACACACGCAACACAAATGTGTTCATGAGTAGGAACTGGTCATTCCACAAAATATCAGCTATAACTTTATAGTGTTTTCTATTCCTATTAACATTTTTAATGTTTTATAGTAAAAATTTATTTTTGCTTTTGTACTATTACATGGCTACATTTTTACCTCTTTTTGCCTTTATGCACTAATTCTTTTTCTCATAGACTGATACTTACCATTGGCTCAGTACTCTCATGATGACAGCTTGTCATCATATAAATTAAAAGTGTCATGCTGTCTGAGAAGGAAATACTAAATGGAGCAGTGTAGCAAATGCAAAGCATGTACATAATTTGTGATTGGAAACAAGAATGAATAGCTCTATATTGAGATGGACATTTTAACTAATCAGATGACTATTTTGAAACTTAGAGAAGTTGGAGGCAATCACTGATAACCCAACCAGTTGGTCTTGTGTTATTTAATATTCTATAGTTTTAATGACATCTCCAATCAGAGAATAAGACGTTGTACATGATTACCATTGAAACACTGTTTTAAGAAGTATGATATTCCTGCTAGTTCCACTGCTTTGCTTTAGTCAGTCTTTAGCTTTAAAGGAACATCCTGCAGCTTTATTCCTTCTTAATTCTCATTTGCTTTTGGTAGGTAATTAGTGTAAAACACTGTGAACCTGTCACACAACAACTATCATAAAACTTGGGACACTTTGGTCAAAGACAAAATCTTTATTATTCACAACACAGAAGGTAACATGAGTATCCCACTCATATCTGCTTCCCTTGTCCATGATTTTTATTTGGGTGATGTACGTGAGTCCATGTTAGATGTTACATACTTACTGGTGTGCTTCACACCTGAGCTAATGAATATTTAAAGCTGACATATTCAACTTTTGTAGTAGAAGAAAGAGCAAATGTCCTAAATATCCTACACAGGAGTCATCACAACCACCACAACAGTGTCCTCTATACCAGAGTGATACATTATATTAGTCTTTCAAAGCAACATCTCTACATATTCTTAAAGAAATGACTAGTAAAATCACTGTCTACATTTCTTTGGTTGATGTAGAGAAACACAAAAACCCAGGGAAAATTGCATCCTATTCTTTAGGTTTCTTGCACATAATATTATATGGTGTACTATTGCTGGTAAATGATGCAGCAATACAGTATTAAATTCATCTTTCTGGTAACACTTTGTATGAATATGGAAAATTATAGAGTATTTGTTTCTCATGATATATTGATAAAAGCTCCACGTATATTATACAGAATTATGAACAAAAATTTCAAGTATTTTATAACAAGTTAAAATATCTTATTAATGTAGGTTGTATTATATTTTAAAATGACACATTAAAATTAACTATAAGAGTGATAAGTTTAGCTGAATTTACAAAATATCATGTGGATTAAAAAGCACTAAAAAATCTTTGATGAAGTGGAAAACATAAAGTTTATGAAAGATTTTTATCCAAAACATATACGGAAAAAATGGTCAACTGAAATAGTTCTACAAATCAGTAGAATATTTGCATAACCTATGAACTAGAATTAAAAATAAAAAATGAAAACAACCAGCCTGCTGCCCTAGTAAGCAGCTGTGTCCTGCCAAACTGGGGCCACCCCAGAGTGAGAACCACCAGCGCCTCCTGAGATCCGCGCCATGTTGGAACTTAGGGCACCGGGAAACCAAGCAACCCACTCGTGGCCCTGGTAAGAAACAGTAAGCCAACTGGTGCATGGGCTGAGAATCAAACATCCCAACCCCCCTACCCCCCTTAACAAATGGGAGCCAGAAATCTAAGCATCTCTGAGAGGTTGACCATATGCAATATAGCAAATAAGATGGATTTCCCTCTAGCATCTCTTTGAAGCAATATTTTTATACTGTTTTGCTTTGTTCTGATTAATGGTGTTGCTCTGTTCAATATTCTGTTTTTATAAGTTCTATAATGTTTTGTATTTCCTTTGATTTTATTATACCTGATTGAAAGAACAACTATTGTGAAGATAACGAGATATACTATGGTACCTTTACTGTTATCTGGGTAATCTGCTGTGAATTTCTGTACCAATTTCACTACACTGTCTAAGTTGGCTTTGTTCCATCTTGTTCTGCTGTATTTTACTACCTTCAAAATAATAACATTAAAAATAAATAAATAAAAATGAATATAAACATCTCAAAAATTAAATTTCAACATAAATCAGAAAATAAAACATTAGAGAGACCAGCATCGCGGCCTGACTCTGTGGGACCTGAACCTCCGGGACACAGAGAGTGTCATGGGTTGAATTGAAAGTCTGCGCAGACCAGCATCTCGGCGTGACTGTTTGGGACTGGTAGACCCACCTTTCATCCACAGGGAATGGCACTGAGACCAGCATCTGGGCCAGGTCTGTCTGAGCCCGTAGCCCGCACTTGACCCCCAGGAAGTCTCCCAGAGCCCAGCATCACGGCCTGACTCTTTGGGACCGGGAACCTCCCAGAACCGCAGAGAGGTCTGGGCTGTTTGCATTGGGAATATTATGGAGACTGGCATCTTGGCCAGGTCTGTTAGGGACCGGGAACTTTGCAGAAACCAGCATTTTGGCCTGACTCTTTGGGACCTGTAGGCCCAATCTTCACTCACAGGGAACCTCCTGGAGACCTGCCTGGGACAAGGCACAGTGGCCTGGGCTGCCTGAGATTCCACAGGCTCTGGATTGACCACACCCAGCATTCGCCTTACAACTTAGGGAGCCAGGAGCCCACAGAGGGGAGTTAGGACCCTGTGCAGAGGCGAAGAGCCTGTGGGGGAGCCACTGCCCCTCCAGGAACTGAGGGTGTAAGAGGTAATTCACCACACATTCAGAGAAAGCTTTGGAACACCGCTTAAAGTAAGGAAATATAGAAAAATAACAAAAAGAAAGACCAAAAGGCAGGCTCAAAGCCCTAGCCCTCCCCAAGAAAGCTTAGAAGCTGTGTACATAGAAGAAAAAAGAAGCCATACACCTGCAATGTCTGAAATGATATCAAATGAAATAAATATGCAAATAGGAAAAGCTATGGAGAAATTCAAATCAGAAATACTTGCCCAGGTAAAAGAAGAATTGATAAAAAATAGTGAAAGAAACAGTGAATGCACCTAGTGAAAACACAGGTAAAAAATTAGAGGAACAAAGCAAACAGATACAATCCCTGAATGAACAATATAAGAAACAAATAGAATGCATAAAGCAGATTCAAAGAGATATACAGGAAATCAAAAATTCTATTGAAAGGTGTAAAAACTGCCTCAATGAAAGTGAAGATAGAATTTCAGACCTTGAAGATAAGATTGCAGCCAGTGAGCAGGAAAGACAAGATCTTTTAAAATTAACAAAGAATCAGGAAATAACAATTCAACACCTGCAAGATGATGCAAAGAAAAATAACATAAGATTAATAGGGATAAATGAAAAAGAAGGGGACAGCTCAAATGATATCAAGAGGATATTTACAGAAGTAATAGCTGAAAACTTCCCAAACATGAGAAGAGAAAGAGACATCTGGATAAGTGAAGCATATAGAACTCCAAAAAGCCATAACCAAAATAAAACTACACCTAGACACATAATAATCACCATCCCAGAAATCCAACATAAGAATAGAATGCTAAAAACTGTTAGAGAGAAAAGAGAGATCACCTATAAAGGAAAACCTAACAGAATCACGGCAGACTTCTCAACACAAACAAGGAAATCAAGAAGAGCATGGAGTGAAGTATTTCAAATCCTAAAGGAATACCACTTCCAACCCAGACTGACATACCCTGAAAAACTGTCCTTCAAAATGGATGGAGAAATAAGATACTTCCATGACAAAGAACAGCTGAAGAACTTCATGAACACCAAACCAAACCTACAAAGAACACTGAAAGACATTCTAGATACGCACGGGAGAAAACCACCAAGCAAGGCAGACAATTAAACAGAATGGAAAGCGAAAGACACAACAGCAGAAAGATAAAATGTCAACAATAAACCAATATATAACAGTTACAACTATTAATGTAAATGGCCTCAACTCTCCAATCAAAAGAAACAGACTGGCAGAATGGATCAAGAAACAACATCCAACCATATGCTGTCTACAAGAAACCCATCTAACCCAAAAGGACACTCATAGACTGAAAGTCAAGGGACGGAAAACAATACTTCATGCAACAGGAAACCAAAAAAAAAAAAAAAAAAAACCAGGAGTAGCAATCCTGTTTGCAGACAATGTGAATTTCAAACCAAGAATGATCCAAAGAGATAAAGAAGGTCACTACATGCTAGTTAGGGTAAAACTTCAAGAGGAAGAGATAACAATCTTAAATATATATGCACCAAATTCCAGAGCACCCAGCTATAGAAAGCAAATACTAAC